>PISX010000148.1:0-212500 GCA_004024625.1 Mellivora capensis | reverse complement strand
ATGTAATTATATATGTTTGGTTAATGGAAATTGGTTATTTTGAAATACAGTTAGAGAAAGTAAATATTTTATGTGTATATTTATGTATTAACTTAATTTTGAGTAAGTTTGGCTTGCGTTGGTTCTGAAAGGAAAGACTACTGGATTAGAACAGTTAAACTGAGCTCATGTCCCATCTGTGCCACTTACACTCTCTGAGATCTTAGATAAATTACTTTCTTTTGTGAATCTCTGCTGTAAACTACAGAGGGATGGGATGAGCCAGTGACAAAAGAAGTCTTCCCAGTTAGAAGATCCTGGTCATTCATTGATAGCTCATTTTATGAGGCATGAGGCATGATGCTTGACCAAAAGTTTATGTAAGTAGGTTCTCTTCCCTAAAATAACTCAGGAGTGAATATTCCATTTTCTGAAATTTACTGCTAATCAAAGTAGAATTTGAAATATAATTTTGTACTTTTTCTAACTCTAAACAATAACTTGGATGATCCCAGATTTGTTGGGTATACTGGTTTTGATTTTACTTTCCATGAAATGCAGAGGATCACTTCAGCAGTCTTTATAGAGAGATTTATTATTTAAAATACATTGGCACATGACAGGATTTTCACTAAAAACCTGTAATTTTGTTTTGAGTTCTAAATTTTAATGTTGATTAAACTTCAGAGCAGGTATTTAAAACCAAATATTTTATTTGACTACCTTAATGTGGTTTCTCTAAATATGTTTTCTACAGAATAAGTCAAATAATGACTTGGTAGTTCTCCATGACACATATTTTTGACAGGTTTTTTTAGAGCTTGAAAGTAATGGTAATGAAAATTATTAAAAATAAATTCTAAGAAAGACACATGAGTAAGAAATATTCTCTGTTTTCAGTAGTTTTTAATTAAATTGGATGTATGGATAGATGGTAGATTAAGTGAACGGTTTTCAACAGAAACTGGTGAGAAAGTGCTATATGGGTTGATTACTCTGGCTAAGAAAATAAGAGAGTACTTCATGGAGGTGATGGTAATTGAATTGAGGCTTGAAAGGTATAGTACAATTTGAATAAATAGAATTTGAGAGAGGCGATCTAGAGCAGATTGAGACTTTAAAGGCTGGTATAAAGGCAAGCATGAAATGTTTGGTTCTGTTCTGGAATGTAAGGGAGACCAAGAGGAACAATATGTGGAAGAGGCAGATTAGATGGATGAAGGACCTTGGGTTTCAGGCTCAGAATTTTTGGTTTATTTGGTAGATATTGAGGAATATCCTCCTGTTAAATGACACTAATTGATACACTAGTAAGAAAAGGTGCCAGGGAAATACTTGCATGATTTGAAGTCAAAGTTATTGAATTTAGGTATTAATGTGTTCTAATCCTCCCCCTGTGTCCCCCTAAAAGATTATAAAAACATATATTTGGAAAACCTTGTCAGATATGGTATATTCTCCAAGTATTAATGGTTGGAGAGGTGTTTGAAGATATTTGTGGATGCGAGGGCTATGAATTTGAAATTGTCATTGGAGAAACAGAGGACTATCATTGTAGAGGTGGAAGGGACATTGTTTTTAGAATGCTTTATAGAGATATCTTATGGTATATATTTAAGAAAACTCAAGTACTCTTAAGTAAAGAGAAGGTTCGAGATATAATTCTGAAGATCTGTAAGCCATTATTAATTTGAAGAAGGGTCAGAACCAGAATATTCAAGTGAAGATGTTGAAGAGGCAGCAGAGGATAAAGAGCTGAGTCAAAGAGAGAATGGAAAATTGCACTCACAGGCTGTTTTAGATAATGAAATTAAATAGCAAGCATTTCTTACCATGTAAATGGATAATATACAAGAAGATTTTTTTACTGGTTGGTCAGAACACAGACTACTCTTTTAAGAAACCATGTTATATATGGCTTTTAGGTCATAGTCTAGACGTTCAGTTTGACCATGAGGTCAAAAAGGGGTGGTCCATCACCCTTACAGAGCTTGCAAATATTATTTATTAATATTTACCATTTAAAAAAATATGAATCTTGTCAGATCTTAAAAATTGAATCTTCTATGTCTTTGTCTCTCTCACATACACATATGCTTTTCCAGCCTGTCTTGAAAATTCACATTTGGGAAGACTAAGCCCGCATTCTTATACAACAAATGAAGTAGCAAATACAGTCACCTAAGGGGGGTTAAACATCACCTCTTTAGAGACTTTACTCCAGAACCCTACAACTTTGTTTTATCTTGCACCTGGCTGCTTTATAGTTTTATTTTTGGGTATTCTATGAAAACATGTATTTGGAAAACTTTGTTAGGTTGGGTGTATTCTGCAAAGATTAATGATGGGAGAGGTGTTTGAAGATATTTGATGGATGCAAGGGCAGTGAATTTGAAATTGTCATTGGAGAGTTGGAAAAAGCACTATCATTATAGAAGTGGAAGAGACTTTATAGAATCATTGAATATTTAAGAGAACTTGATTGCTCTTTTGTGAGTGATATTTTTTGATCCTCATGATGTATTTGCCTACCATATTATTATTCCTAGTAATATTTACCTTGAAACCTAACCACTGCATGTAATAACTTTTAAAAATTGAGACATGCTTAGATTACAAATGAGATAGCAGGAATAGATTCCCTGTCATTCTAGTAGGCTTGGATATACCCCCCTTGCCTTCTGTTGCCTGTAAGTCCTCCACAGGACTTCATTCTTCATTCCCTCCTTAACTGTTGGTTATTTCCTGGGAGAGAAAGAATATTACCAGGTTCACATTTCAGAAACCAAACAAAAAAGTGAAAAACACTTCGGTTGTATTGTGGAATGTGGGTTAGAGGGAGTTAAGACTGGAGGAAGGAGATTGAATATTCAGTAGGAACTTTAAATCTGAGGGTCAGGAGAAAGGTGTGGGCTGGATATATGTGTTTGGGAATCACTACCAACAAGTAGAGGTTAATGCTGGAAGTCGAGTGCCTGTTAAGAACAGAAGAGGAGTAGAATGAAGTCTACTTCATTCAGGAAAAGTGACATTGAGGAGGTAGCTGTAAGAATAGGACTAGCAGACACTGAAAAAAGGTCTGAGAAGTAGGAGAGGAATCCATCCAGAAAGAAGGGTGTTATGTAAGCCAAAGAGAGTTTTAAGAAGGAAGATGTGAAAAATAAGCTGAGTGAATGCAAGAAGTTCAGAAAACCCAAGAATTAAGAAATTCATGTTTGGATTTGTCAGCTAGGAGGTGATTACTATGCTGATTATAAGATGTTTAATTTCTGGGATGTGAAGATTTAGTAAACCTTTGACCATCTGTGTGCATTTGTTAATGTGAAAAGAATGGAATTTTGTTTATTCTAATCCCAACAAAATATTTTTGTCAAATAATAACATCATGAAAAAAAAGAAAAACAAAAATTTGTTGATAAAAAATAATCATATGATGAATGAATAATAAATTAATGATACTTTTAGTATCATTTAGTGTTATATTTTAGTGAATATATAAAGTTATCATCTAAACTGGGATACTTGTAAGAAGGAAAGGGTAACTATGAGTAATTTTAGTACATATGAACCTTATCTATCCCAGGTAATCAAGGAAGAATGCTCACCTTGATTATAGTTCATGTTTATTGAGTGCTAGCTATATGCCAGACACTGAGATGAGTTCATTACCAGTTTATATGATTTAATGACTAAGGTTTTGGTTGCCAGTATTCATAATTCTGTCTTTGTATATACTGAATTTACTGACAAAAATGCTGTATATAATTTTGATGACTTTATAGAACTTAACTCTTTATTTAAAAAAAAAAAACACAAAAATTGGTACTTACTGTATGCCAAATTATGTCCTGGGGAATGGAGAAATGAAGATGATTAATACATGGTTCTCATTGTTAATGATCTACCAGTGTGATTGAGAAACTCTGAGAACAGAATTTCAGTATAATGTGGTAAAGTGTCATATTAATAGTGTAGTTTGTAAGGGCCACAACTTGTATTTTATACATTATGTCCTGTCTTTTTAAAGGTTAAGTTTAGAGTGTTTTTGAACTTTGTAAGGTAGAGTTTGCTTTTTTGTTTAAAAAAAAAATTCACTGATGAAAAAGACAAGGTATAGCTAACTGTGTGTTTAAGTGGGGTTTTCTCTATCATGGTAAGTATGTTCTGTGTATGTGCACACATGTATGTGTGTGTGTGTGAGAGAGAGAGAGAGATAGATCAGTTCTACATCACAAAGGGATACATTTCCATATCTATAATGTAATTTTAGCCACACTCAAGCTATATTCTGTGAAGGGTCTGGCATATTTCTCTGACACATCTGGTAGATATGTGTGGCATTAATTAGCATAGGTATTGCTATAAATGACATGTCAGTCCAAAACAACAAAAAGTATTTGTTACTGATGTCAATCATTCATCCTTTGTCAGTTCAAAAGGCTTCCCTAAAGGAATGCACATTGATCTTCACTGATCCAAAATACAGCAAAATCATTTCTGTGTTCTAGAAACAAAAGTGGAACTACCTATGTTTGAAAAGCCATATGGAGATACTCGTACAAAAAGTGCACATTTTTAAATTTGAGTAGTAAGACTGTTAAATTAGATCGAGATTAATTGAATCTTTTGAAAAGAAAACAGGTTTTTCTGTAATCCTAATCTTGTCTTGAGTTTTTTCTTCCTCAAAGCCTTAATTTTTGGGAGCCTAATTCGTGTTTTTGTTTCACCTTGAAATAATTTTGAGGTATGCCAAGTAAATGATTACAGGTATCCCTTACAATGTTTAAAAACAAAAGTGATCACACAAGTATCAATTTGTGACTATATTGATGTCTGAAAGAAGTACTCTTCTGTCTACACATACCTGGTTTTGTGGTTGGCTATTCTGGTGTAGATATTGATGGACTTTACTACAGTCCCATCCCATTTATCTTTTTATAATAATAATCACAAGTGTAATACTCTTAAATTTCTAAGCAAAAACTGGCTTTAAAGGACACATCCCCCCCCCAAACATCTATATTTTATTTACAACTCTTTTCCAAAAGCTCCCCCTACATTAATTTATTATTTAATGGAGAGCAATATGAATGACTTTAAGATAAGGCAAGAGAGTGTGGTCTAGGGTGTGGTACAGTTGAAGACATTTATCTTAATATGTCATTTTAATGAGGCAGAAAATACCCATTATTAGAAAACTATAATTTGATAACATTTATAGAATACAATTAATTCTCTTAGAATTATGGATGTTCATACCACCAAAGGGCAGATAACCTCACGTCCCATTTCTGTGTCCTTGTTAAGGGTTGTATGTGTTATATTTTTACATCTTACAGATTTGCTAGAGAATCAACATGAAATGGGATTTAGGATGTACACACTTTAATTTGATCAACATGCTTTGTGTAAATAGCAGTTCCTAATCTTTGTCCCTTCTTTAAAATTTTCACTCCAGATCTCTTGCCCTGCCAACAGATCCTCTGCTATCTGTTTCCAGTCTCTCATGCTCTTGAAATCATCTTTTTTTTATTATTCCATTAAAATTTTTAAAAATGGATTTTCCTTTACACTTTTCTAATCATCCTGTAATTCTTTAGCTCTAAGACATTAAAATGAATGAGTAAAAATATTTGATACCTAATCGTCTCTGCCAGTCCATTCAAACTCATGGATTTGCAAAATTATGTTAAAGTCTTTTAAAAATACATTTGAGTAGGCTTTTGTAGTCATTTGGATTTTGAATATTAATTTTCTCTTGCTATGCTGCTTAGCCGTAAAAATGAAAAAGAAGATAGATGTGGGTTTCTTTTAGTGGTGTTAATTTAAAGTACTTGATTTATTTATTATAATATTCAACAATGGCAATTCCTATTCTCTCTGTTCACATCAGATTCAACTGAAAATAATGAGAAGCCCCCACCCACCAGCACAGTAAGAAAAAGTTTGATGCATTTTGTAATAATTGATTAAAAGTATAATTTCCCCCTAGATCAAACAAATAATAGAAGTCTGTTGAAGCTTTGTCCTGACCTATTCTGGAAGTAGAAGAATACCCTGGAGAAAGGAGCATTGTAAGCACAAAGAATAAGACTCCTCAATCCTGGGAGAGAGAATTAAAGTCTAACCCTCCAAATGTAAGTCATCTGTACTCTCTATTTTCCATCCCTCAGTTTTTGTTGGCTATTCAGGTATTAGGAGAGAAATATGTAATAAAAATAATTGGATTTTTTCCTGTACAAAATATACAGGTGTTTTGCTTGGTAACTTTAAATTCCTATTTGTGTTAACATTTTCTAAATAGTAACATAAGGTAATGCTTTGCAATAATATTTAATGCAAAATGGATTATTTTTAATTTTATCTTCTGGCAGAGAACTGGTAAGAATTTTGAGAGTATTCTGATGAAAAGAAGGTAACTTCCTTTGATTTAATATCTGCAATTGTGCCATCATAATCCCTTTTTGCTCTAAACTTTAGTTCTTTCTTTTCCTTTTATATTTCTTTATATCTGAGAATAAGACTATCTTAATATATCTATTTAAATCCACTTTCCAGTAAAAGAGACATTAAGTCCCTTTTTTTCACTTCACATAGTGAAACTGAGTTGGAGTGAATTTGTATCCATAATCCACTATAAAAATATATAAATTTTGTCAGCTCAGTGTCCTGGAAAGACTGATTCCCCATCTTGTTAGGAAGAACTTAAAAGATGTGTTTTTGTGATTATAAAGAAAGACAGAATTCAGTTGTGGTTTAGAAATTGGTAGAAAGATTGATAATCAAAGACAATACTTGTTTTGGGAAAATTATTTGGAAGAAATTTCTTGGCAATCACAACTTTTATCTGAAAGGTTATTTAGTGTATCATCCTTGTGATAAGGCACTTGATATGTTGTATAATGGCTTAACTGCCAGAAATCTGACTTCTGCTTATCAGTTGATAACCCTTCTCACTCTTCAGTGAAAGCATCAGTGAAAGAGTATTGTTTTGATTTTTAAAAGTCTGAAGCATGAAAATCAAAATTTATTAGAGTTGGGTACAACCAGATTATACGTTTCCCCACCCCAATTACCTTAAAAATTGAAACATGAATTTGTATAGGTCTTGGATGTGATACTCTTATTGATATAGCATCTGACGAAGTTGTCAAAGTAGTCTGTAGTAAGAAATCTTCAAAATATCTAGGTTCACATTTAATCTTTTGTTTAGAACATCTGATAGAGCCTTGAAACACTGTGGCCGTTCCTGATAGTCTATAATTGTAAGTTAGGATTTTTTAATTTAGCAGAATCCATGTATAAAAAAAGAAATTTTTGTTTATGGTCTTAGATAAATTTTTCTGTCATTGAACTCGATAGCGATGCCTTGAAGAAACACTACAAACATTATTATTCCTTTCATTGACATGACACAATTGCTCCTCATTTATAACTTTAGTATTTGTTATTGAAAAGTATTGCAAAATTTTTAAAAAGTTATTTAAATTTGATGAGTGAGTAGTGAATTCTTATTTACAAGTTTGAGGTTAATGAAGGATTGGAAAATATTGTTTATAGAAAACTTCTGCGATCCTCTACAGCAATGAAAATAGATAAAGGATAGCAACAGTAACATGGTTGAATTCCATAAACATAATGTTGAGTAAAAAAACCTAAACAGGGGCGCCTGGGTGGCTCAGTGGGTTAAAGCCTCTGCCTTCGGCTCAGGTTGTGATCCCAGGGTCCTGGATCGAGCCCCACATCCGGCTCTCTGCTCGCCAGGGAGCCTGTTTCCTCCTCTCTCTCTCTCTCTCTCTCTGCCTGCCTCTCTGCCTACTTGTGATCTCTGTCTGTCAAATAAATAAATAAAAATCTTAAAAACAAAACAAAACAAAAAAAACCCCTAAACATGTATGTATGAGTTCTTTTTTATAAAGTTCCAGAACTAGAGTATAGTGTGTAGGATGCAAAAAGTTATTACAACAAAATTATAGATAATAGTTAAATTCTAGGTAGGTACTAGAAACTAGGGTGGTTTCTTGGAGCTTCTGGTGTGTCAGCTACGTTCTGATTTTTCACTAGGCTGGTGGTTGCATGGGTATTTATGCTATGAAAAGCCATTAATGAAAAGCTAGGTGTGTCTCTGCTAAGATCAGGTACAAGTAAGGAGTCCTTACCATTCCTATTTAATATTATACTGGAATATACTTAATATTATACTGGAAGTCCTAGTTAAGGTAGTAAAATAAGAAAAGGAAATAAAAGGCAAATACAGCCAGGTGGTGGTTATTGTGGAGGGCATGCATTGCATGGAGCACTGGGTGTGGTGTAAAACTATGAACTCTGTTACGCTGAAAAGAAATTTTAAAAAAATGTAAAAAAAAAAAAAGGCAATACAGATTGGGAAGGAAGAAATACAACTGTAAGTTTGCAGATAACATGATTGTCTGTGTAAAAAATCTCAAAGAATCAACCAAAGAAAACCTCTTGTAACCAATAAACGGTTTTAACAAGGTTGCAAAAAAAACAAGATTAATATACAAGTCAATTGCTTTCCTATGTACCAGCAATGAACAACTGGGATTTGAAATTAAGAATACAGTACCATTATATTAGCACCAACAAAGTAGAAACCCAAGTATAAATCTGTGTGTGTGTGTGTGTGTGTGTATTAGGAAAACTACAAAAATTCTGATTAAAGAAAATCAAAGCTCAAAATAAATGGGGAGATATTCCATGTCCCTGAAAAAATATACACAATATATGGTTATAATGTCATGTCTTCCTTTCTTGATCTATGTATTCAATATAATCCCAATAAAGTCCCAACAAGTTATTTTGTGAATATTGATAAACTGATTCTTAAGTTTATATGAAAAGACCAAAGACCGTAAATCACCAATATAATATTGAAGAAGAGGAAAGTTAGAGGGCTACATTCCCTGACTTCAAGACTTTGTATAAAGCTACAGTAAGCAAGATGGTATGATATTGATGAAAGAATAAACAGATCATTGGAACGTAAAAGAGAACCTAGTAATAGACCTCACAAGTATAACCATCTTATGTTTGACAGTTACAAAGGCGATTCATTGGAGAAAGGACAGTTCTTTCAAAAGTGGTACTGGAACAGTTGGACATTCAAATGCAAAAAAATCTAGACTCAAACCTTACACCGTTTACAAAAATAAATTCAGAGTGGGTCATGGGGCTAACTGTAAAATGAAACATTATAAAACTATTGGAAAAGATAACATAGAAGAAAATCTAAGTGGCCTTGGGCTTTAAGATGACTTTTTAGATAAAATGGCCAAAGCATAATTCATGAAAGAAAAAATGAAAAATTTGACTTCATTGAAATGAAAAACTTACACTCTAAGGAAAACACTGCTAAGAGAATGAAAAGACAAGTCACAGACTGGGAGAATATATTTAATAAAACCCATGTCTGATAAAAGACTTGTATCTAAAATATACAAAGAACTCAACAATAAGAAAGCACATAATTCAGCTAAAAAGTGAAAAGAACTTTAAATAGAGTTAATGAAAGAAGATATAGAGATGGTAAATAAGCGTATGAAAAGATGCTCAGCATTTATTTCATTAGGGAATTGTGAATTAAAACAATGAGATACCACTGCATACCTATTAGAATGGCTAAGATCCATAACACTGACAGTACCAAGTGCTGTCAAGGATGTGGAGCATCCAGCACTCTCATTCATTGTTGCCAGGAAGGCAAAGTGATATAGCCACGTTGGAAAACAGTTCGACGGATTATTAGGAAGCCAGACATGCATACATGCATATTACCATGCAGTCTGCCTATTGCAGTACTCGGTAATTACCCAAATGAGTTGAAAACTTATGTCCACATGAAAATTTGCAGGAGAATGTTTATAGAAGCTTTATTCCTAATTGCCTAAACTTGGAAGCAACCAGTATGTTGTCCTTCCATTGGTGAATGAATAAACTAGCTGTGATATATACATTCAGTGGACTCTTCGGTGATAAAGAGAAATGACCTATTAAGCCACAAAAAGACATGGAGGAAACATAAGTGAATGTTACTGAGTGAATGAAGCCATCTGAAAAGGCTACATTCTGTATGATTCCAACTATATGACGTTCTGGAAAAGGCAAAAGTATGGAGACTGAGATGAGAAAAGATCAGTGGTTTCCAGGGTTGAGGGGAGGGACTGATGAATAGGTGGATTTTTAAATTTTTACTTATTTATTTTTGAATAGGTGGGTCTTTAGAGTAGTGAAACTGTTCTGTATAGTAATATAAGTGCAGATACATGACATTAAAAATCCAAAGAGCTGTACAACGCTAACAGTGAGCCCTAATGTGAACTCTGTACTTTAGTTAATAACAGTGCTTTAATATGAGTTCATCAGTTGTAGAAAATATACCACATTAATGCAAAATGTTAATAATAGTAGAAACTTTATTCTGGAGATAGGGAAGAGAATGTATATGGGAACTCTGTGCTTTCGTTACACTTCTCTGTAAATATAAAACTGCTCTAAAAAACATCTTTTAGATAATTTTTTGCAAATCTGATACAATTTAAAAGATTAAAAAGCAGTCTCAATGATTCTGTTAATTAGAATTCTGAGAAAAGGTGAGATAACTTCAGATTTGATCTATGTACTCTGAATATCCAAAGTTAAAAAGAATATTTTTAAATATATAATTTAAAATCAATATTTTGTGATCTCACAAAACAGTATATTTTATTTCGGGGAAGCACTAATGCCCATAAAGTCAGTCTTCTATACTTGCCTATATTTAGTAACATTTTGTGACAATTTATTTATGTAGCGTAAACTTGTCTTTATTTTAAGGTAGACATTTTAGTTTTGATTTTAAAAATAGATATTTTTTCAATAATATACCCCAACCTCATTCTGTAATAATGAAATACTCATCTTTATTGAGTCATTCATAGCTTCTTTCCTTAAATTTAATGCATTTTATGCAGTGATCTCTCATCCTCAGAAATGCTTTCTTACGTAAGTGGGACTTTAATTTGTTAATTTTAACATTAGTATGTTGTAAAAGAAATGGAAAACACAGATGCTCTTTGTATTCCTTTTTTGAATACAAATTTTCAAATACAGATTCAGTTTAAAAATACCAGATAGAGACTTCTTCCTAGTCCCTTTTTAATTTTTCTTTCCTACTTCTTTCTTCCCCTCTTCCTTTTTCCTTTCTACTTTCTCCTTTCTCTCTCAGTATATTCTGTTGTTTAATTTTCTAAGGAGTGAATATAATCTTATTTAACTGGTTGACATTAACAGAAACCAGGAATTTATTATTCATAAAAATGAAATAGAAAAATCCCCCTTTTCTTCAGATTCTGGATATAGCCAGGCTCAACACAAATGTCTAGGGAGAATGCATCTGTTGCTATTGCATTTTTTTTGTTTCTCTGAAAACTTGGCATTTGTAATATATCTATGATTTTGATTTGTCTTGGCCAAAACCCAGATTACCAAGGAATTACATTTTGAACATATTCAACTAAGAATTATCTTTGTAGCAACTTTTCCTTTGCCATATTGAAATTTTGGGAATAAAATCAGATTTTGTTTCAGAAACCAGCTATGTTTCTTCAGAGTGCCAGAATGATTTTTTTTTTATGTTAAAGAGACACAAAGCAGTACTTAAAATCTAAAACTTATTTTAAGCATACCGTGTAAAAAAGAGTCCCATTTTTGCATTTGACAGACCTGGGTTCAAATGTTTGTTCTGCCATGTAATTTTTTTAATATTGATCTTGGGTAAGCTTGGTATGTGAGGAAAAAAAACAATAATTTATAGGGTTAGATAAAGATTAAATCACCAAACACAAAAAAAACCCTGCACATAGCAGGTACTTAATTAATGGTAGTGGTCTCTCTCTTACTTATTTTCTATATATATAGAAGTGTGTGTATAAATAAATGTGTATATGTGTTTATATGTTTGTATATGTTTATATGTATGTGTTTATATATATATATTTATCTCTGTTTCTCTTTCTCTATATCCATCTATATATCTCTATCTCTATATACAGCAATGTGCAATATGTAGTCATTTATTTCACTTGTTAAGTTCTGAAGCAGAGAATTCTTCTGGAAAGGATAGAGTTCTGGAATTTAGGAAATATGCATTCTGTTACCACATGGAAATATTTAAAGACTTATTATTTTTTTGTGCCCTAGTATTTCTATAATTTTATATTAATGTACCTAGAATGTTTATAAAGTTTTAAAAGAAGATATAAAGAATATGTTTCCTTCATAAATTCCCAGCAAACAACAGAATTCTTTTTTTAAATCTCATTCAGTGTGTAATTCAGAGAATGAGGTATTAGTACATTTTGATTGGAGTTCAAAAAATGTGCATTGGTCAGTTCGAGAAGATGTATGGGAATACGGAAAATAAAATAACTTATTAATGCCTGAAAAGAGACATGTCAGTTTTAACAAGACAAAAAATGCAAGGTGGAAGTTGAGTCTTTCTGAAAAATTGACATTTGGTATGATTTAGTTTTCACTAAATAACAAAACACCTGTTTCTTGGGGCAGCTTTGTACAACTGTCTCCATAACTGATCTGAATCTTTCTAGAGTAGAAATTCAACAAAATAAAGTATTAACTCTCCATGTTCTCTTACAATAATACAGACTTTTTAGTAAAAGCAACTCTTAATATCTTAAGAAAGTAGCTCATATATCTTACCTGAATATCTTACCTGAATTTGTGTCTTGTGACTTCTTTTTTTAACACTTTTTTAAATTTTACTATTATTTTTTAAGATTTTATTTACTCATTTGATAGAGAGATCACAAGTAGGCAGAGAGGCAGGCAGAGAGAGAGGGGGAAGCAGGCTCCCTGCTGAGCAGAGAGCCCAATGCGGGGCTCAATCCCAGGACCCTGAGATCATGACCCAGGCCAAAGGCAGAGGCTCAACCCACTGAGCCACCCAGGCACCCCTGTCTTGTGACTTCTGAATAACTACCTTAAATTTTAACTAATTGGCTGCTCTCTGACACTGAAAGAAGGGTCATGACAAAGAACAGAATGCTTAAAGAGACAGAAGTGAAATCCATCAGGCATGGAAGCCTGAGTAATTGTTTTGAAGTGATTATTATTTTTTTAAAAGGCAAAAAACTAGTTAAAACTTATTTTTCTATACCTCTTCATATTTTAAAGAAAAAGCGGTGAAGGCAAAACTTGTTGTTAAACCCAAAGTGGTGGGTAGCCTCCAAATTCTTTTGCAAGATCGGTTAGTTACACATTTGAATCCACTTCAAGTTAATGATGCAAAATCATATCTGGGACAAGGGCCTCAGGATTCCTGGAATGAATAATTTCTTTTAGTGGGCCTATTGGTGATCCAGTTTTGTAGAGTTGACAATTCTATACATGCAACCACTATCACTTACGTGCCCCATTTTGATTCTAGCCTTGTGGAACAACATAAAGGAGCAACAAATTGCTCTTGAATCAGGTATCAAAGAATAGTTTGAAGATGTATGTTCTCCACAGATAGGTTTGTGTAAAGGTCATTTCTCCTGGACGTTCTTAAATGTTTAATGATTTTATTATAGAACAACTTAAAAGACTGAAGTTCTCTTTTGGCAAATCAGAGTATACCATTTTTTCTATACATGGCCCATATTTTAGGTTTGTCCAAAAGGCATTACATTTGCTAAGACTTAATATCTTTACCTTAAGTAAACATCCATCAGCCATCTCAGATAACTCAAGCTATATGAAAACATTTGTTAATGGGCAAATTTGTTAAGAATGCTTTTCACTAAAACAGATTTTAACTATTCTCCCAGAATCCAAAGTGATAGCTTTCTTTAAGATTTTTAAGATATTGTAGGGGCGCCTGGGTGGCTCAGTGGGTTAAAGCCTCTGCTTCCGGCTCAGGTCATGATCCCAGGTTCCTGGGATGGAGCCCCGCATAGGGCTCTCTGCTCAGTGGGGAGCCTGCTTCCTCCTCTCTCTCTCTGCCTGCCTCTCTGCCTACTTGTGATCTCTTGTCTGTCAAATAAATAAATAAATAAATAAAATCTTTAAAAAAAAAAAAGCTATCTGCAACCAAATCCATTTAAAAAAAAAAGTCTTAAGATATTGTAAATGTTCAGAAAATAACGCAGTAGGCTCCTAAATAAATACCCAAATTGGAAATGTTAATATCTTATTATAATTTCTTCACATTTTACTCTTTTTAAGAAATGCAATACCACAAATATAGTAAAAGCTATGTGCTTTCATTCTTTTCCTTTTTCTTTGTCTAAAGATACTACACTGAAGTTGGTGTTTATCTCGATTCTTACACTTTTGTTTTCTTTTTCATTTTTAAGGTGTTTTGTTTTGTTTTTAATTTTTATTTTGAGAAAAAGGCGGGAGAGGGGTTGGGGAGAGAGAGAATCTCAAGCAGACACCACACTGAGTGCGGATATGAACATCGGGCTCCATGTCACAACTCTGAGATCATGACATGAGCTGAAATCAAGATTCATCTACTTAACCAACTGAGCCAACCAGATGCCCCAAACTTTTGTGTTTTTTTGTGATTTTAAAATTTATGCAGCTGGCATCATATCAAGTCTGCCCTTCTGTGAAATTTTTTCCTTCAAAATTATATTTAGGGGATCAACCCATGTTGATAAACACAGGTTTGATTTTTTAGTATTTTTAGTAAGCTTTTATTGATACACACACACATAGTACATTTATGATTTTTGCAGTTATATGATGAAAACTGCAAAAATCATAAATTATATCTTGATGAGTTTTCACAGAATGAATGCAGCTGTGTAACTAGTACCCAGCTCAAGAAGTAGCACGTTACTAGTACTGTAAGGTTCCCCATCCCCCACCAGGGAAACCTTATCCTGACCTTGCACAACATAGATGAGTTCTGTCTGTTTTTGAACTTTATATAAATGGAACAATCTAGCATATAGTCTTCTGTGTCTGGCTTCTGTTTTTCATATTAGGCATACGAGCTTCCTCCATGTTATTGTGTCCTTCTAAGTATCTATCCTAAGTGCTGTCTAGTGTTCCATTACATAAATATGCCATTGTTTATTTCCATTTTATTTTGGGACATTCACATTGTTTTCTTGTTTTTAACTGTTAGGCATAATACTACTCTGAAGATTTGTGTACATGCCCTTGACATATAATGTGCCTCTCTGTAGTTAGGAGTAGAATTTTTGTATGACAGCGTGTCTGCATCGTAATGTCGATCTAGTGTTTGCATCGTAGGTTACCTGTATCATAGGTCAACGTTAGCAGACACTTCGAGCGATCTTCTGAAATAGTTGTCAGAGTTTGCCTTCTCACCATCATTGTATGGGAGTTTGAGTTGCTCCATGTCTTGCGAACACTGAGGTGATCTTTTTTCCATTTTTGTTGTTTTGGTGGGTAATAGTTAATTAGCTTTAACTGCTTTATAACATTCCATGGTTTAAATAAAGCATGCTTGCTTTAAAATCCTTTCCTTGGTAGATGAACATTTTGTTTTTCATTTTGTACCATTTTGAACAGTACTATAGTGAATATATCTGTATGTATCTCTTTATGCACATGTTTGACAGTTTTGCTAAGGTTATAACTTGAAGAAGCATGTCTGAGTTTATTTATTTTTTGTTTTTTGTTTTGTTTTGTTTTTTAAGATTTTATTTATTTATTTGACAGAGAAAGAACCCAAGTAGGCAGAGAGGAGGAAGCAGGCTCCCTGCTGAGCAGAGAGCCCAATGTGGGGCTCGATCCCAGGACCCTGAGATCATGACCTGAGCCGAAGGCAGGGGCTTAACCCACTGAGCCACCCAGGCACCCCCATGTCTGAGTTTTATAATGCCATGTATTTATTTTTTCAATAGACTGCTATATTTCTCTCTAATGGGGTTATACTATGAAATGATAATTTTGGTTTTATTATAAATCATAGTCCTCAAGTGCAGAGAATAAATGTTGCTTATTTAAAAGGCATTACGGGGCGCCTGGGTGGCTCCGTGGGTTAAGCCACTGCCTTCGGCTCAGGTCATGATCTCAGGGTCCTGGGATCCAGTCCCACATCGGGCTTTCTGCTCAGCAGGGAGTCTGCTTCCCTCTCTCTCTACTGTGATCTCTCTCTGCCAAAGAAAGAAAGAAAGAAAGAGAGGGAGGGAGGGAGGGAGAAAGAAAGAAAGAAAGAAAGAGAAAGAAAGAAAGAAAGAAAGACAGACAGTCTTAATATCCTAGAATTTGGGGAAAATTAGTGAAGTGAGGAGAGATAAAACATGCTTCCCAGCACCTGGCATATAGATTAAATAAAGCTTCTGTTACTGTTGTCACTGTTAAAATTACTCATGATTATATTGCTATAAAATGCTCATTCGAATGACCATCCAATTCATGTAAATTCTCCCACCATCCATTTAAAGGTAGCTTCCTTCAGTCTTTGAAACTTCCTTCTTTAAAGAGTTCTGTTTTTCCTGTGTGATGGAGTCACCGCATCCATTTGATCTTGGTTTTTGATTACCCAGCTGCAAATAGACTGGGATAGTTTAGGCAGTATATATAATTTGAAAAGTTTATATAATTTGATTAATAGATTTACACATTTGTGACATTCTTACTGAAGATTTGATCCTGAGCAAAATGGTGATGTGGAGCCCAAATTTTGCTTTATTGTTCCCTTTGAGGTTTGTGAAAATAACATGTATTTTTATGGTTTTTAGTAGATTACAAAACCTTTGAGTTAGATTAAATTAAGTAAAGTGGGTCAACATTTGTCTCAAAGAAAGGAAACAAATTAGTTTATTTGTTGCCATTACTTTTGTTTTAAATAATTTTCATTTCTCTCATGACAGTTTTTTCCATAATCCTTAATTAGTCTTGATCTAGTCGACCCCTAGTTTTTCTCTGAAGATGAGAAATGCATATCGCTATACAGAATCTCTTTTAGTCATCCCTCTTGTTCATCATGGACATCAGCACTGTTTTCACTAACAAATGTGTTTTGAATTAACAAACCAAACTTTAATTCAAAAATGCCATGTTTATTTTTTCAGAATAAAATTGTACACGTAAATTTTATCTAAGGACTCAATTTTTGCCAGTTTCTTAATTTTTCAAATTTTTTTCTACTTAACTGCTTACTAGCATGTTAGTGCAAAAGATAATTTTGGTTTTCTTGCACAGTTTTAAAATAACATTTTTATTGCATTCTATTTTTATGAATATTTTCTTATGGCTAAAGTCATCTGAATTTGAGTTTGTCAGTTTTTATTTCAAATCAAGTTATATTTGAATTTACATAGATCATGAATTTAGGTGGTTTAAAAAATATATTTTCGGGGTGCCTGGGTGGCTCAGTGGGTTAAGCACTTGCCTTTGGCTCAGGTCATGATCTCAGGGTCCTGGGATCGAGCCCCAAATCGGGCTCTCTCCTCAGTGGGGAGCCTGCTTCCCTTCCTCTCTCTCTGCCTGCCTCTCTGCCTACTTGTGATCTCTGTCAAATTAAAAAAAAAATCCAAAAAAGAAATATATTTTCTCAGTAGTTTCATTATAGAGTTGAATGCTAATGTATATGCCTTTTAAATTCAAATACCTGGAAAGAGTAATTTTTGTTTTCCACTAGATTTTAAGAATCAGTGTCTAAGGCATTTCCCACTCTCATTATTTCCATGCAGTATTTCTTCAACCCTGTGTCCCCAGTGCCCAGAGTGGTGCTGGTATACAGTCCTCATTCAATAAATATTTGGAGAGTAAATTGCTTTTAATGTTCTTTTTCAGAAAAGGACAGTGTCTCTTTACCCTGCACTACAAAGTGACTGTAAGCCTTCTACGTTGAGGTGCATAGTCTTTGGCAGACTATGTTGAAATTAATATGAATTTTAATGGCTGAGCAGTTAACATCCTTTAAGGCTGCACTTGAAGAAAATGATCTTTGTTAAGTGAGCCAAAAATAGTTCTTTTGAGTTAAAAAAAAAAAGTGCAAATCAAAAAAACTCTCATGTGTTATGGTGGGTTCTTGTTTAGCTTTTTAAAAATGTAGCAATAAAAGCATTGTTAGTGTAAGTCTACCCTGAGGGAGGTAGGGATGTTGTCATCAGTCTTGAGAACTTTTTCTAAGGTATAACTTCTCTGTGATTTCTGTTCAAAATTTTTTTTTTTTTTTTACTTCTGGACAAGTTTCCTGATGTACAAGATGGAATTAAATGATTGAATAAGGTACTAATTGATTCCTTGACCAGCTTTCATTGAGGATCTGTGCTAGACCATGTGGTAGTGCATACAAAGATGTGTTGGGATGCTGTAGTGCTTTCCACCTCTTCTGTGATCTTGGTCATGATTTCATAAATTGTTATTCTAGTATTGCCATTATATATTATTTTGGGAAGGAATGGAATTAATTGTATATGTTTACTGATAGGCTAAACTAGAAGTCCTTCAATGATATTTTTTTAAAAAGATTTCATTTATTTATTTGACTATTTATTTATTTTTATTTATTTATTTATTTATTTGGCAGAGAGATACAACGAGTGAGGGAACACAAGCAGGGGGAGTGGGAGAGGGAGAAGTAGGCTTCCCACTGAGCAGGGATCCCAATGCAGGGCTCGATCCCAGGACCCCAGAATCATGACCTGAGCCGAAGGTAGATGCCTAAGGACTGAGCCACCCAGGTGCCCCTTTCAATGATATTGTTGATAAATCTGTAGGACAGTTTTAATCTGTTACCTTCCTTGAAATTTTAACACTGCCGCCTGCTTCCTCCTGTAACTTCTCCTGTTCTCATGTCATCTTCTCTCACTTACTCCTCTTGCTAAGTCTCCTTTGTGAGTCCTTTCTTTACCCACCACTCAAGTTTAGGTTTTTTCCTATGTTCTGTTTTCATCTAGTTACTCTGTATGTACATCATTCTAGGTGAGTTCACTTATTGTGAAACCTTTGAGCTTAGTGTTGGGACTCCTGCTTTTGTATTTCTAGCTTCTGATTCTCCTCTGAGTTTGAGATCTACATTTGGAAGTACTTCCTTGATATCTCTACTTACATGTCCTATAGGAATCTTTCTAAAATTAAGCTCATTGTAAGGGATGAATTACTATATTCTACTCCTGAAACCAATACTACACTATATGTTAACTAACTTGAATTAAAAAATAATAATAAGATCAATCTCCTTGTCATCTCCTGTCTCACTTATTAGAAACATGTTCTTAATGATATTTTCTATTTCAGTGAGTAACAAGCACTGTCAGACACTCAGTTGCCTATGTCAGATACTGGATCACCAATATTAGGCCACCTGGACATCTCCCCCTTCTCTTCTTCGCTCTCCTGGGTCTGTGAAGGCTAGACTCCAAATTTGATTGCAAATTTCTTTCTTTCTGCACATCCCACTGATAAAACCCTAGTCTAAAACTTTTATTTTGACAACT
This sequence comes from Mellivora capensis, assembly GCA_004024625.1. NCBI lineage: Eukaryota > Metazoa > Chordata > Mammalia > Carnivora > Mustelidae > Mellivora > Mellivora capensis. The sequence continues at coordinate 193,094 of PISX010000148.1, read as the reverse complement.
GCAATGACTGTTCTCAATTCTCTACACCTTTTCTTCCCTTAACTCACTAGGTAGCAAGACTTAACTTTAAAAATAAAAATTAACTGATTTCTGCTTTCTTACTAAAATCTTACATTTGTTTTTCCTTGAATTTAGGGCAAACTACCAATGAGCCCTTCAGACTACAAGCCCTTGCAAGGATTGGACCATGCCTCCCCTCCCCACCTCTCACCCAGCGTCATCTTCCTCTACTCAGCATATTTCTGACTTCTTTCTTACTTCACTTACTCTGGCCTAATTTTATTAATTGATGACATCAAGGGTTTTTTGTGCCTTGTGGCTTTTGTGCATTTTGTTCCTTCTGTGGGACTCGGAAATGGATACAGAGAGTGAAAATTCAGGATGATCCTAAGATTTCAAACTTGGTAATTATGCTTCCTTTCTCATAGACTTTATCCTAGTAAATCAATATACATACAGTCAAGCATCAAAGACCTTCTACAACCTAAAATATTTAAGAACTACTCTCTCTGTAGGGATTCCCACAGATACCTTGCGTTCCTTGTTTCTCTGCATGTTCTGTTCTCCTTGGACAGTGCTTCTCTACTTGTGTGGTAGATGAGCTCCTACTGTCCTTTAACACCCAGTCCAAACACAGCTCCTTGGAGGCTCTGAGCCTCCACAGCTGTTGATAGCGGTTTCCTTGATGTCACCTGTGTGTATTTTGCTGCAGTACCTGGGACTTAGCAAAGTTAAGCAGCTTGTTCAGTTACTAAGTGACAGAACCATGATTTGAACCTCCGCTTCTCTGATTTGAAAGCATGTCTTTATCTTTTGGTAGACACTGTCATTATTTAATAAGTACCTATTAAATACATAGATTAATAAAAAATAAAATACTATATGACCTAATCACTAAGAAAGGCTTTTATGGTATCAGTGAGATGAAGTAACTCGAATGACAGAGAAGATAAAGATTTGGCAGGAAGAAAAAAGGAAATCCCTATCTGTAAGATGGTTCAATTTCTAAGCCAGTTAGGTTCCACCTTACTTTGTAACTCCCCAAGATAACCAGGTTCTAAAAAAAGGTATGAGGCTAAACTTTGGTGAAATAGGCCATGAAATGAATAAATTCATTTTTATTAAAAGAGATAAACATATATATATTCTTCTTGTGTTTTAATTGCTTTATGCATTTATGTCTTGTTTCCCTCAACTTGATTGTTAGCTTCTTTTGAACAAAGATATGCCTTATCTTTCTTAGCATCTCCTATAATGTCTGGGTCTACTTGATAATTATTTTTTGTGTATAAGATAAATGATGGTGTCTTATCTCTTTTTAACTTAATTTTAGGGACAAAATTTCAAATATTTTCACAAAGTAATGCCACTGATAATTCATTTATACATACTAACAGTTGGAAGCATTGATGTGTAAATGAAAACTAGAACTAACTCTTCATTACTGGGTTTAATATCTTTTTGAGAAAGAAAAATACTCTGGTATGTATAATGTCAAGGACATACTCAGTGAAGAAAAGCAGTTTATGTTGGATCTAGGCTAGAAGAATGCTCTATTCTAGCTTTTAACTAGTAGGTGAGTTTAAATATCTATGCAGCTCTATCTTAGGACTTATTTTGCCTTTTACTTTCCATTTTCTTTTGAATATCAAAAGATATTCACTTTGGAAGGACATATTCTTATTAGCTCTAATGAGTTTTTTTGGTAAATGAATTGAATATAAACAACTATTGTGTTTGTCTTTTTTTTATAAGAAAGATTTCAAGCTGAAGATCCTAGTCATATAATTAAAAGGACTAATCCCATTCAATCCTCGAATCCGTCTATAGAAATAGAATTCTTAAAACATATACACAAAAGGGAATATGGTGCCTGTTGAATTTTATATTATTTTCTGTTGGACTATTATACTTCTAAAACAAATTTAATTTTGATTAGGAAAAATGATTCCCTTTTTTGCACATTTGTGAATGTAGACATTGTAGATCATGCCTGAACTAAGGAAGTTAAGGAGGGGGGAGAAGTAACACTTGTATTATGTTAAAATCAGAGAAATAATTGCACTTGGCAGTTTTTGTTTGCAGAATGCAGGAAAGGCTGAGGGCTTTTGTACAGTTCAAAGAGCACATTCCACAGATACAGCAGTTGTTGGTTGCCTGCAGGGGTCGTCAGGATGGGGGTGGTGGTAGAGGTCTGTATCACAGAAGTCCAGGCTGTTGGGCTGTGTGTTTGTAAAGAAAAAAAAAAAAAATGCTTGCACCTTTTTGAAAAGTTGTTCAGCAATTGCCTCCTATCATTTATTTTAAATATAGCACTTTTGCCTCCGAGTTTACTCTGTGCCATAAGCAGATGCCATTCTTGTGTAGCCTTTGCTACCTCTGGTTCTTTAATCATCTGTTTTCAGATTTAGGTTTACATATTCAAACATGGAAGCATAGAGCTGCTGACTGTTAATCTCTCAAAGTACATAGAAAAGTGTAACTAAATTGATTATATTTCACAATCAAATATTCAACTATCACTTACACAACAAGCATATTAAACAATTTCAGCAAGTTAACTCAAGACTCGTGAGAGAGGCTTCTTTAACTAAATTAAATATGCCAAAGGTTAGCATTTTCAGCTGACATGTCAAGACTTATGCCGAATTAACACCTGTATCATTTCCCTACAGAATATGTAAGTTACAGTTTCTACTGTGAACTGCACTAATATAGCTGGAAGTTCTCTGAAAGCTGTACATTGTAGGGCAGACATAAATTAGCATTATTAACTTTCTTGAAATGTCCAGTTTACATGATCCTATATAACTTATGTATGCTTTTTTTAATTTTAAAGATTTTTTTTAATTTGACAGAGATCACAAGTAGGCAGAGAGAGGGAAAAGCAGGCTCCCTGCTGAGCAGAGAACCGGATGCAGGGCTAGATCCCAGGACTCTGGGATCAGGACCTGAGCTGAAGGCAGAGGCTTTAACCCACTGAGCCACCCAGGCACCCCTGTGCTTTATTTTTTATACCAAATTTTGGCCTAGTATATCAACATAGTTTCATTAGCTGTTTCCTTGGATTAAAAAAAAAATGGCTAATTAATGATGTTCTGTTTAATTTTGGTTTTGGGAAAAGCCCCCAAAGCTTTTTCTTGACCTAGTCTTGATTCATAAGAATTTGGGATAAAGTATTTTGTTACATCCAGATGTGTTTTATCTAACCTGTCATACTCAATTGCCAGAAGATTAGTTAGTGTGGTACAAAGCAAGAGAGACATCAGAATTAGAATTATCTTCTGAATGGCTTCTGTATCCATTGTCATAAGAACGTCTTTGTTTTCACCTTTTAAGATTTGTGACTTTCAGGTTAGGAAATGCTAAAAACACGTCAAAAATGACGGAAACTAATTCAGCAGAATCCATGTACCCACTGTTCAGATTTAATAGATATTGCTATTTTGCCATTTTAATTTTAGATCTCTTTATTAAGAAATCCTCAAAGATCAAAGCCTTTTTTTAAATAGTGTTGAAATACCCATTTCTGAATTGGTTATTTGACAGCAACATCCTAAGGTTCTTAACTGAGGTCTTTCCGGTTTTAGGATCGGCCTTGTTCATATCGTTTCCTCAGAACTGCGACAGCTCCTTAAAGTATGTCTTAAAGAAGACTCACGGCCCTTCTGTCCCAGAATTTCAGCTTTCCTCCTCATTATTTCTATAAGACCTGAAGCTGTTTTATTTTTCAGTTTTCAGCTATGGGACATTGGGGGCTGTTATTAAATATAAGTGCTTTATGGAGGGAATAACACATTAAGCCATTATTAGCCATTATCATCATCATTCAGAAGCTAGGGTGATAGAGCTGGATGCTGAGAAGAGAGTGGCTGAGAGGAAGGGGGTGCTTCGTGTTGGGTCCACCTATAGCGTTCCATAGATGTCTGAAATAAGTTCCAAATGAACATACAACAAAGAATCATATAATCCATCTCAGAAATTTTCGCTGGGGCTATATGGGAAAGAGAAACAAATGACAGCAACATTATGTGTGGTCACTGACTTTTTGCAAAGTTAAGACCCGCCGTTTCCATGCTGTTTAGTAGATCTGTGAAACTACTTAGGGAGGCTGCCTTTTGGTTTGCAGCATACATTCCTATAATTTCCTAAGTAGATGGTGTTAAATCCATTTTACCAGTGAGAACATTGAGTAACAAGGGAGTTAGGTAGCTTTCTAAAATCTTACAGCTAGGAGGTGAAAAACCCAGAATTTCTGCCAAGAAGTCTTTCTACTGACTGTTCCCTAATACTTTGTGTGATTCATTGCCTTCATTACCAAAATGTACTTCTGCCACTTTAAGCTTATCTAGTTTTAAAGAAACAGTTCAAGACCTATATTTTCCTTAAAACATCCTCCCATCTACCCTCTCCATTTCAATGCTGTCCATTCTGTGAATGCTTACAGTACAGAAGTAAGCACAGAATTTTATGGTCTCCCATATTCCACTAATGAATGCATGTTTGTTATCCTTTGAAACTCTTTGCTTGGCCCCTTAAGATCTGGTCATTGGCTTATTCTTTTTTGGGTTCCAGTTATTGCCAGCACAGCACTAAGCACTTACTGAATGCTCAGTAACGCCTGCTTCTGGATTTAGTTCAGGGCTTGGTTCCCAGTACTGACAATTACCAGCTGTGTGGTATCAGACAAGTCACTTACTATCTCTGAGCTTTAATTCCCTCGCTTGTAAAAAGGGGATAATAATAAAGCTTATCTCAAAGGGTTGTTATGGGAATTAAGCCAGCCATTGCAATAAAAACACTTAGCTTTGTGCCTGGAACATAATAGCATAATAAACACAAACAAGTAATCATAACTCAATAAATTCTAGCTCTTTTTTTTTTAAGATTTTATTTATTTCTTTGACAGAGATCACAAGTAAGCAGATAGCAGGCAGAGAGAGAAAGAGAGAGAGAGAGAGAGAGAGAAGCAGGCTCCCCGCTGAGCAGAGAGCCAGATGCGTGACTCAATCCCAGGACTCTGGGATCATGACCTGAGCTGAAGGCAGAGGCTTTAACCCACTGACCCACCCAGGTGCCCACTCTTGTTATTGTTGATCAGTGCAATCAGTTAATGCTTACAGAGCAAAGCATTGCCCATAAGAACAACTTCTGTTAGAAAAAAATCTGATTTCAACTTTTGGGTCCCATTTGACAAAATATATCCCTCTTTGAAATAAATTCATAGTTCATAGAAGTTTGACTGATTAAAGAGAACCACACACATACATACACACACCCTCCATGCTCAGAAATTTGAACCATACTTAATAGGCAAACAACTCCAGAATCCCAGCTTTTTCTTGAAGTCATCCATCCTTTCCATAACTATTGCAACAGCCTTCTAACTCTCTACCTTCACTCCTGTCCACCAACGGGAGTCTTTAACCTTGGGTCCTTTGCTTCTAGGGTTCATGATAGAACTGAATTTCAACATCATTAGTTTCCTTTGTAATTCTGTGTATTTTATTGTATGCATTTAACAGTATTATTCCGAGGAACACTGTGTAGGTTTCCCTGGATGGACAGAAGGTCTCACAGCACCCACACAACTAAGAATCTCCACCAGAAATTGAATTTATTTTCTATAGAGCATGGTTATGGTGCTCTACTAAAAAATTTAAATTGGATTATGTCACTCCTCAGTGTTAAAGCTTATGTGTACTTGGAATAAAACAGAAGCTTCTTTCCTTGGCTTGGAAAGGGCCTCTTGCCTAGACTTAAATCATCTCTTTCCACCGTGCTCCTTGCTTACTCTGGCTTTGTGCCAGTTCTTGAAAACTTTCCTGACTCAGGGCCTTTGCACTTGCTGTTTCCACTGTTTGGAATGTTTCTCTTCATGCTTGGCCTGCCCCTTATACTTCAGGTCTTAGTAAATTTAGGTGATGCCTTCTCTGGGAGTTTTTGCTGGCCTTTTTATCTGAGGGAACTTGCCATTCTTCTTTTTCCTTGTTCCTTTCCACAGTTCATTTCATTTATTTAGTTGTATGTAACAAACAAATACCTTTGTTTATGCCTATTTTCATACTAATTTGTAAATTCCGTGGGGGGCATAGAATATATAAGTCTTATCTAGGCTGCCATTCAGTATAAAACCTTACCCTTTGTATATCAGTAAATATCTATTGAATGAATGAATGAATTGGGGGGACATGAATGGTCTGCTATTTGGAATATAAGAACTCATGTGTTTATTCATAAACTCATTTATTAGACAAAGAAAAATGAGAGACCAGCTATAACATTTAAATTCCGAATGGCTTTCAGGGTAATTCATGAGCTACACATGAATGCTTTAATCTCCTCAGTTATTCAGAAATGAAATGTAATAGTTCATTATATGACAAGGGGAACCACCCAGAAAATCAGAATTCAAAAAAACGTGCTTCTTTTCGTATGTTACACCTTCCATCTGCCATACCCTAAGCCTATACCCTATTAACTCTATTTCATGATAACTTTATCATGATTGACTCACTTGATTACCATACACCAAAATCATGTGTGCATCCATTGCAACTCCTTTTCTTTCATTTATAACATTTATTAAAAAAAAAAAAACCTTACCATTTTTATAGAAAGCTATATCTCAAACTTATGATAATTAAATGCTTTCGGTCCTGTTGCAGTCAGTCAGTATCACCTTTTATTATTATTCTCTAACTTAAAGTATGTTTATTGAACTGATTCTTCTATTAAAATGGAACTTCATTTCAGTGATACATAGATTTGAATAGTAACCCTTATATATATGTGGAAATAAAACCCTCTTTATTTCTCACCTCTTTTTTAGGGAAAAGTATTCTTTAGTAGAGTTGGAGAAGGTTTGTATAGTTTCTTCCTCTAACTAGGTCAATGACAGCCTGGAATATCTTCTTTACTATCTTAAATAATCAGTGGTTATCTTATCCTAGGTGATCTTGTGACCTATAAAAGTAAAAGAAAACAGCAGTATGTAGTTTTATACCCTGATCATTATTTAGAAGACTTTTGTGGCCTAGAAAATTAGGTAGTTCTTTTTTTGAAGGGAAATGACTGGTTTTTTTTTCCTTATTCCTTGTATTCCTTTATTTTTTTAAGCAGTATCAAAAGGCCCGGTAGTTCCAATAATAATTAAGGCTATTCTCTTTTCTTAATTCACTCTGGCTCAATATAATTTCATGAAAGATTGCTTTTAGTGTTACTCTTTTCTTGGCCATACTAATTATTTGTAGAGAATTTCATGCAAATGAATAAATGATATATAAATGCATATTTATCCATTTGTTTTTTAGATTTTACATACGAGTGAAATCATATGGCACTTGTCTTTCTCGTTCTGACTTATTTCACTTAGCACAATAACCTCTAGGTCCATCCACGTTGTCACAAATGGCAAAATCTCATCCTTTCTTATAGCTGTGTAATATTCCATTGTATATCTATGCCCTATCTTCTTTATCCATTCATCTATCAATAAATGCATATTTATTGAAGAACCTCACTTTACATTAGTTGGGGCATAAGGGGAAGGAAAAAGAAGGTGTATGCATTTTTGTGATGTATCCCACTAGTTCTTTTAGGACCCTGAGAACAAAAGGGCAGTATTATGCTACTACTTAAATGATAAATGCTATCTATCCTATTATTTCCCTCCTCATCACTGCCACAGCTAAGTCATTTCTGATCCCAGTTCTGAATATTTTTGTGCTTTACCAATCTCTTGCCTCTGTCCCTCCTTTCTTCTTTTTCTCCTCCCTGCCTCTTCCCTTTCTCTCTCTCTATCCATTCCTATCCCTTTTCCAAAAGAGATGTAGAATAAATAAATTCATTTTCAGAAAATATCGGGAAACAAACTCATCAATACAAGAAGATATTGTAGTGTCAGATAGTAAAATCAGTTTCTGCTTGGGATAGAGGGCTGTTGTCTGGTTATATGGAATGAGGGGAGGGGAAGCAGGAGAGTGTAATTCTTCTTAAATATCTTCAGTCTTATACCAGAAGTACCTACAACTCCATAGTTTTGGGCCTCTGCCGTATGGATTCCTAGCTTCTTGGCTTTGACCCTGGGGTCGGCCCAAGATTCAGCTTTTTCAACAAAACTCATCGCTTTCCAGCTTCTAACATTTGTTTCTCTTGGTCTTCTCTTTTGAACTTTCTAACCTAGTAGGTTTTTTCCTTTGTTGAACAGGCCTTAGTTGTCATTTTTGTATGGTTTATAAAGGGATCAATGCATGTGGTTCATTCTGTTTTGAACTGGAAATTCTCATTTCGTTTTTGACAGAGACATATGAGGTATCTGTTTACACATGGAGGAAGAGAGAGAAGCTTTCTTGAATAATAAAAAATCCCAAGAGAGAGAGCAGGCCTTGTGGCCCGATAAAAGTATTTAACTTCTCCTATTAGTTCCCCAGCTCCCTAGAGTGTGGTTTGAGGTGAGGATAGGGATTAAAAACTGAGTTTTCTCTAGAGGTCCCGACGCAGCAGGACACTTAAGCACAAGTGCTTAGGGAGCATATGGTATCAGTCCATTCATAAACTTTTTCCATCGAAGGATTATAAGCATATAACCTGATTTATTAACTTCTTTTTTTAATGAATAGACTTTATTTGTGGGAGAAGTTTTAGGTTTACAGAAGAAATGATCACTTAGTACAGAGAGTTCCCTTTTTTATCCCCTTTCCCCCAAATAGTTTCATTTTTTAACATCTTGCATTAGTGTGGTGCATTTGCTACAACTGATGATCCAAAATTGATACAGAATGGATACTATTACAAACTAACTTCCAGAGTTCACGTCAGGGTTTCTATTTTGTGTGGCATAGTTCTGTGAGTTTTGACAAATACATACTGTCATTTATCCATCATTATAGTATTATACAGAATAATTCCACTGCCCTAAAAATCCTTGGTGTTCCATCTATTTTGTCTCTCCCTTGCTCCTTTTCAAACCCCTGCTGACAACTGATCTTTTATTATCTTTATAGTTTTACAGAGTGTCATGTAGTTGAAATCACATCGTATGTAGCATTTTCAGACCAACTTCTTTGACTTAGCAGTATGCATTTAAGTTTCCCTCGTGTCTTGTCATGGTTTCATATGATATCTCATTTCTTTTTATTGTTGAATAACATTCCCTTATATGGATGTATAACAGTTTGTTTATCCATTCACTTGTTGAAGGACATATTGGTTGCTTCCAAGTTTCAGCAATTATAAAGCTTCTATAAACATTCTTGCGCAGATTTTTCTGTGGACATAAGTTTTCAACTCATTTGGGGAAATACCTACAGAATAATTTTTGGGTTGCATGGTAAGACTGTAATAAACTAGGAAACTATCTTCCAAAGTGGTTATACATTAACTTGTTTTTATATTTTAGAAACAGTGTAGATTGTTTTATGGAGCAGTGTATATGGAAATTGATAGTAATTTGTATTTCATTTATCATTTTTTTACACAAGTAAAAAGTCATTGTAGAGGCTTTATGATTTTAGTATTTACTGCTACATTACTATTTAATGTTGCATTGACCCTAACATTGCTAGAAGAGAGGTTTTGGTGAAAAGAAGGTGCTGTATAAATTTAATCACATCAGTATACTTTTCACGTTGTGGAAGCATTCCCTGTACCTTCATAGACATAAGCATGCACTAATGGAGAACTATGGGCTATGTTAGAAGGATGATTTTTTAATTTGCTTTATAGTTAATTTACTCATTTAGAAACATGCACTGAGTACCTCTGGTCCCTGATCTTAGAGGCGTGAATAAGTGTAAACATGTTTATACCTAAAACAATGTTCCCCAGCAAACTGCCAGACACCTAGAGTCTCTCACCCTTAGTGATTCTTATCAATTATTATAGGACAACTAAGAATGCCCTCTCAAATTCTTGAAACTCTCAGTGATACCACTATTGTTGAGAAAGACTGTGTTTGATTATTTATAGGTGAGTCTCTTTGCAATTCAGTTTTTCCTTTATGACACATTTTATTTATCCATAAGTTAGTGGTTTCAGAAATCAGATTCAGTGATGGATTATGAATTAGGTCACATTTACTCAGCTAAGGTGAGTAATAAGGTGTTAGTATTAGAAGTAAGGTGAGCATTGCTCTACTGTTCAGCATAGAAAATTGAAAGATGTAGTATGGGGCAGAAAAGGGAAGTTCCTTTTGCAACATCACAAAGCATGCTAGGGGCAAAGCACTTTTTACTGACTTGTGCTGTGTCCCTGGACATTGGAAATGCTGTTCTTAATCTTCTGTGTGTTAAGACTGATTTTGTTTTTATCAATAACAGAGCCAAGAATATGAAAAAAAATTAAAGCCCATTAATATTGTATCTTTCCTATATTGTGTTTAAAATTAATTTACAGCTGCTTTTATTTTACTCTCCTTTTTTCTCTCTTTTCATTACTTCGAGTATCTTTGCTTTGGTACTTGCTATTCCTTTGTCATCACTGCTTGTCTTTTCTTTTTACTGGCTTCTTAAATCCTGCTGCATTGCTTTTTGCCTTTCCTTCTTTAATCTTTTCTCTTCTGTTTAATTTTTAAATCCTTTGCCCTTTATCTTTCTTTCAGTCTTTTTAGCTGCTCTCTCTTCCTTTGATTTCCTCTTAAACGTTACTTCTTCTTAACATTGTGTTATTTATTGATTTTTCTTTTTGTCTTATCTTTTTAATTTTATGTTTTCCTTTGTATATAGGGAAAACCTACTCTGCCTACCCATACTGAATCAAAGAGAGAAATACTACTAAATCCTCCATACCACATGGAAAAAAACAACCATATTTATTCAAACTTACTGTGTGGATACTGAAAGATTTATATGACACATTTTCTCCTCATATTTCTATTCTTTTGTTTTGAATCAAAGCCCAAATAATTGATGTGCTGATAGATAGCAAATTGAATTATATTCCATCTTTCTAATATGCTAACTTCAGCTGTATACAAAATATACTTTTGAGATGTAAACATTTGTTTGTAGCATGACCACAGGTAATTTTGCCTTTTATTAAATCTTTGGGCTTAACTGGAATACATTTATAATACTATTATGAGCACAGATCAAGGGTTATAAAAAAATAAGAAATTATAATAAAATTATAATTCTTGCACAAAAGTACTTGTTCAAATATCCTATGAATTTGGTTTAATAAATGCTAGATTTTTAGTAGTAATTTTATGTATAACCCACTTTTCTTGGAATTTTAGAAAGATTTGAAGGAAATACATCATCAGCTTTGCACAGTGGCAGTGTCCAAGGTGTGATTATTGCTAATGAAAAGAAATACATTAACAAAACTCCACTAAGTGGGGTTGGATTTTGGTGTAGGAATCTGTCCATAGGCAATCTAAGTAATAACTGTGAGGTAGAGATCTAGATAGTCACTTTTCACAGAGGAAAAAGGAAAAGCAGAAGTGCCGGAAATCTTGGGAGTATCATTTCTGCTTCGAGCAAGACCTTTCTTCAGGGACATTCTCTGGTTGAAGAGAGACCAGGACAGATCAAGTGTCTTGCTTTAGTTCACACAGAGAAATGGCTGAGCTAGGGATTGAATTCAGATTTATCAATCATCTTGCTTCACATTTATCTTCTGTATTTATGCATTCTGTTGATTACAGTTCCTGGCTGTATCCAAATTTAATATTACTTGTAGTTCATTGGATAGACAAAAATGTAGTATTCTCAAACATCTCTTCATTGCTTCTTATGATAGCTTCGTATATATATGTAATAAATCATTATATGTATATGTAATATATATTATTCATTTTATATAAGCCTATTTTTTATACTATTTTGAACAAAAGCTCTCTTGTCCACTAATTTCACTGAACAAACATTACTGAAGCTTACTATTTTTAAGACTAACAGAGTTGGGGCGCCTGGGTGCTCAGTGGGTTAAAGCCTCTGTCTTCGGCTCAGGTCACAATCTCAGGGTCTTGGGATCGAGCCCCCCGCATTGGGCTCTCTTCTCAGCAGGGAGCCTGCTTCCCCACCCCCCCCGCCCCACCTGCCTCTCTGCCTACTTGTGATCTCTGTCTGTCAAATAAATAAAGAAAATCTTAAAAAAAAAAAAAAGACTAACAGAGTTGTTTTTCTCTGTTAGGTGATCATCTTTAAATTCTCACTTTTTTGTGTGTAATGTTGTTGCTGTATCTGTATCTGTTGGTTTCCCTCTGCCTAGGATTAGACTAGTTTGCATTTATCCTGCCCAGGAAGAAAGGGCTTATTAAGTAAATGGGTAATGTCCACAGAATTTTCGTGATGCATATCAAATATATTTAAAATAGCAAACTATTTTCTGACTAGTGACTTTAGAAATAAAAACTTGGTATTTTAATTGTATATTTCATGTTAAAATTACAGCCCTTTACTGACTGAGTAACATTTTCTTGACCTAGTTTTTCCATTGCTACTAGGTAAAGGAATGAAACTTACTTCCTTTGCTAATTTGATCATTTTAGACTATTAATTCTCCAAACCTGATGAAATTTTTGAAAACTTCACTTTGCAAACATGTCTCACTCAAGATAATCAGGGTTGAAATCTTAGAAATCCAGTTTGTTGTTCTGTGCATTTGTGTATGCTCAAAATGCACTTGTGATACTCTTAATATATTGTGATTTACACCTGCTATCAGTTTGTGTCAGTCATTTACAAAATATGGTTCAGCATCATTATCATCTGAGAATTTCTGTTAGAAATGCCAATTCTTTGGCCCCCGCCTGGACTTGTTGAATCATGCAATGTGGGTGTGGGGTCAGCAATCAATCTTTGTTTATATAAACTTTGCAGGCAATTCTGATATAGCCTCATGTCCCAGTTCCACTTACTTACCTGACCTTCCTCTTTAGGTAGTACAATTTTACTTGTATTTTAAAATAAATTCTCTTAATATGTAATTTCTGAGTGAGTTGTAATACTCAGTGACACCCAGTGTGTGTAAGTCCATATATTGGTTAATACTTGCTGCCATAAAAAATACCATAGATTGACTGGCAGGCTTAAGCAACAGAAATTTATTTCTCACTCTTCTGGAGACTAGAACACCAAGATTAGGATGCCAGTATGGTGGGTTCTGGTTAGAGCTTTCTTCCGGGATTGCCTTCTCACTGTATCCTCACATGGAGAAAGAGCTAGGGGGAGAGAGAGAGAGAAAGAGAGAGGGAGGGCACTAATCCTATCAAGAAGGGTCTACTCTCATTACCTCATCTAAACCTAATTTAGATGAGGCTCCATCTCCAAATAGCATCACATTGGTGATTATGGCTTCAGCATATGAATTTGGGATTGGGGGGGACAGAATTCAGTCCACAGCAGTCCAATTTTGTTGTCTTTATTCCTTGTATAAAATAAGAAGTGATACTAGAGTTAAAAGACTCCTAAGGTCAAGTCCAAATTTCTTCTTTAAGTAAAAGTGTACCTCTTTAATCTTGGTTTCTTTTCTTGAAATTGTCATAAAAGTGTAGGTGATATGCAGCAAAGGATTATTGGGAAATTAAAAAGTAATGGATATATGAATGAATGGTATTAGGCTAAACATTGTATCACAGTAATAAAGGTTATGATCAATATTTTTTTTGTTTTGTATGTTAGCTGCCTGTGTTTCATTCAGTAACCTAATCAGCCCATCTAAACAATGAACTATATGGCACCCAAAGAATATAATGATTGAAAAGATCACAGAAATCATCCCGATTACCTTCTACCTTTTACAGAAGTCCCTTCTATAGCATCCCGACTTTGTCTTGAATGATGTCAGTCCCTGTAATAGGGTTCCTCAGAGAAACAGAACCAATAGGTTATGTGCGGGGGGTGAAGGAGGGGAGAAGAAGGGGAAAGAGAAAGGGAGGCAGGGAGGGAGAGAGAGATTTGTTTTAAAGAACTGGGGCCAGCAAGTCTGAAATCTTGCAGGGCAGACACCCAGGCTGGAGATCCTGGGAAGAGTCAATGTTGCAGTTCATGTCCGAAGGCAATTTGAAGGCAGAAGTCCCTCTTCTTTGGGACATTTCTGTCTTTTTGTCTTTAAGACTTTGAACAGTTTGGATAAAGCCCACCTATATTATGGAGGGTAATCTACTTAATTCAAATGTTAGTTCCATCTAAAAATTAGCTCCTCAGTGACCTCTAGACTAGTGTTTAACCAAATATCTGAGTACCATGGCCTAGCAAAATTGACACATAAACTTAACTATCACAGCATCATTTAATATTTAGAGTCAATTCTACTTTAAAAATATTGGGGCACCTGGGTGGCTCAGTGGGTTAAGCCTCTGCCTTAGGCTCGGGTCATGATCTCATAGTCCTGGAATCAAGCCCCACATCGGGCCCTCTGCTCAGCAGGGAGCCTGCTTCCCACCCCTGTCTCTGTGCCTCCCTCTCCCTACTTGTGATCTCCGTCAAGTAAATCTTTCTAACTTTCAAGTGATATGAAAATAATATATAATAAATAGATATATATGTAAATGAATGAAGAAGTGAATAGATAGATAAATGCTAGCCAATACCAGATATATTAACTTTACTTATTAATTAAAAAAAAAAGATTCAACTCCCTCTCAACTCTGCAAAGTTCAGCTAACAGGAGTGTGTGTAGAGCACATTGGTTGATTCACTGACACAGTAGTGCATCACAGAGCTCTTTGACCTTACCTCATATGGTTATCATATTAAGGTAGCTGTGTGCTGAATATCTGAATTGAGATCCAAGAAAGATTTTTGGTATAGTGGTGTGAGAACAGGAAGATGAAAATTAATGAGATGAATGTAAAATCTTGTTCTTAACTTTCAGAAAAGTTATAGAAGTGTGGATAAAAAAGGCACCTTAGAAAGGTACCTCAGTGGCTCAATTGGTTAAGTGTAGGACTCTTGGTCTCAGCTCAGGTCTACATCTCAGGGTCATGAGTTCAAGCCCCATGTTGGGCTCCATGACAAAAACAAAACAAAAACAAAAAAAGCAGAAAAAAAATCCAAACAAACCACCAACTCAAAATACCACAGATTAGAGGAATCTGGTAAAACAGACTGTCTCTTCAACACAGCCTTTGCCTAATATGGATAGATTTGACACGTTATAATCTACTCTTAGTAGAACTTTTTATGTTAGAGAGAGAGAAAAAAAAAGCATGTGCCTACATGAAATGAGGAGGGCAGAGGGAGAGGGAATATTAAGCAGGCTCCATGCCTAGTGTGAAAGCCAACGTGGGGCTTGAACTCATGACCCTGAGATTAGATCAGAGCTGAGTTCAGGAGTCAGAGGCTTAACTGACTGAGCCCCCCAGGGCCCTGAAGATATGTTGGTTAAATTATATCCTGCCATATATTATAACTAATAAGTTAAACATTCTACTATATTTTTCTTTTAGATTAGGGAATTAATTTCATCCTACAGTTAGTGCCATACACAAAAAATCAGCCCTCAATTAATGTTAGTTCAGTTGATTTCAAAGTTAGCATCATGGGGTGCCTGGGTAGCTCAGTTGGTTAACTAGGTGTCTGCCTTCAGCTTAGGTCCCTATCCCTGGGATCGAGACCCTCATCAGGCTCCCTGCTTGGTGGGGAGTCTGCTTCTCCCTCTCCCATTGCCCTCCCCCCTGCTTGTGTGTACTTTCTCTCACTCTCAAATAGATTTTTTAAAAATCTTTGGAAAAAAAGTGAGCGCCGCCATTTGGGTGCCTGGGTGGCTCAGTTGGTTCAAGGTCAGACTCTTGATTTTGGTTCAGATCATGATTTCAGGGTTGTGAGATGGAGCCCCAAGTTGGGCTCCCTGCTCAGGGAGGAGTCTGCTTGGGATTCTCTCTTTATCTCCCTCTGCCCCTCCCCCTGCTCACTGCCTCTACAAATAAATAAATAAATAAATAAATAAATAAAATCTTAAATGTTAGCATTGCCAAATAGCTTTGGGAACACCAACTTCATGTAATATTCTCTAATGGTAAGATGATTGGTAAGATAGAAGAACTGCAATTAAGCAAATAAGTCATTAAGGGAGAGGTTTTGGTGGAATAGGACCTAAAGAATCTTGATCAGCCTGTAACTCTTCATGAGTTGTTGGTTTTTTTTTAAGATTTTATTTATTTATTTAACAGAGAGAGATCACAAGTCAGACAGAGATCACAAGTAGGCAGAGAGGCAGGCAGAGAGAGAGAGGGTGTAGCGAGCTCCCAGCTGAGCAGAGAGCCTGATGCGGGGCTCGATCCCAGGACCCTGGGATCATGACCTGAGCTGAAGGCAGAGGCTTTAACCCACTGAGCCACCCAGGCGCCCCCATGAGTTTTTCTTAAAACCACTTCTATATGTCTCTGAGTTTTAATCCTGACACATAAAATATTTAACCTCTTGAACAATTTATCCAAAGTTACTGTGAGCCCTCTATCATGTCCCCTATACCTGGCATAAGAGAACACATTGTACTGAGGTTTCTGAGAATTTCCATATGGTGAATAGGGAGACAAGAAACACTGTCAAATGAATACATTATTACATCTTGATCTGTTCTGCGGAATTGTCATTTTTAAATCTCATAGTGCCTCCAGCTTTTGTAAAAGCCAGATGTGGAACAATTTAGTTAATACCAGTATTGATAGGCATATTAAATTAGAGGAATTGCCAGTACAAAGTGGGAATTTCAGTTGATGTCATTTGACCAAGAACTGTGAAGCAGTATTATATTTTAGCCCCACATCCCTTCTGACTTCATTTAAATTATATAATTTTAAGATTATGCATCTTGGAATTTTCCTTCAGTTTGTTCTTATAATAATATGACCTTACTACTTAAAATGGTTTTTTTCCCCCAGATATTGACCATTGCCAAGAGGTGTCTTTAATAATCAATAGAAAACCTAATTGAAAGAATTTAAAAATAGAGATAGAAACTTTGAATTGACAATTTTACTGATATAGTTTTGTTTCTTATGTAGTTTTACCTACGTTGTTCATAAAAAAATTATAGTTGTTTTCTGTTGAATACATACAGTCTAGGGATTTAGTATTGTTAAACATACCTTTGATAATACAGTGCTCTTCACTATAAAGGTTGCAATCATACTAAATTTCTGTTGAACAAAAGGTGACCTGTCTACTGTGTCTAGCACTAAAATTGTGTAGTTAAGCAATGGCTGAAAATTCCATAAAGAGAATTCCATAAGGAAATGGGGCAATTAACTTGTTACAAGTCTGAAAGCATATTTGATAGTACCCTAAAGAAGTCAAATATTTGGACTTACATGCCTTGTCAGTTCTGAGTCAAAGGATTTCAGAGAATTTGGTCAGAGTCAAACTTTTTAGGGATTAGAGCGTTTTCCAAGAAATCTGTTTTCTTTCTCTTTCTCTCATCTCTTTCTCTCTACCCTTCTGTGTCTATCTTTTTCTTTCCCCCTTCTTCCTTCTCCTTTCCTTCCCTTCATCCCACCCTCTCTCTATTTTCCTTTAAGAAATATTTAATATCTTCTCCATGCAAGAGACCATGCTAACATGCGCAGCTTACAGGGTTATAAGACATAGATTCATAAAGGTTATTACCTGTTTCAGGTCTAGCACAAGTATCCAGATAATTTTGCAAAAGAGTCATTTTAGTATATATTCACAACTGAGCACTGAATCTGAAAATTTTAAAATTTTTCTTCATATCTTGTCACCTTTTATTATTCCCTAATTTTTTTCTCTTAAACAAAGACTTTTTTTAGAGCAGTTTTAGGTTCACAGCAAAATGGATTAGAAGGTGCACGGATTTCCCATTTATTTCCTGACTCCACACACGTGTAGCCTCCTCCTCGAACAGCATCCCCTACCAGTGTTGCAATAAATTGAAACATTTGTTACAACTGATGAACCTACTGAATGTACTTACAGTCATCATAGTTTACCTTATAGTTAAGTTTAGGTGTTGTATATTCTATGGATTTGGACAAATGTATAATGACATGTAACTATCATTATGGCATTGTGCAGAGTAGTTTGATGTAATAATTTTTTGTGCTCTGCCTATTTATCCCTCTCTGTAAACCCCGGCAACTAGTGATCTTTCTACTGTCCTAATCTTTCCCAGAATGTAATATAAATTATTCCAAAATAATTTCTTTTACTTAGTAGTATGCATTTAAGATTCTTTTCGTATGTTTTTTCCATGTCCTTTCATACCTTGATAGTTCATTTTTTTTTAAGCACTGAATAATATTCAATTGTCTGGCTATATTATAGTTTATTTTTCTGGATTGCAAATTTTGAAATACAGATTTTAGACCTGGCATTGGCAGGAATTATTTTTGAGATCTTAGATAGTCACTTCAAGGTCTTTAGGTCTCAGTGTATCTTCATTTTTAAGAAAGATGCCTTCTTATGTTGTAACAGAATGGAATTTCAGATTGTTAACATTACAGTGACATTGGAGACCTGGTTAAATGGCTTGGGACAGATAGAAGTGGATTTGAATCATGCCTCTGTGATGAAAGGTCAAGCTACTTAATCTCTAATTTGCATGTATAATATGGAGATATATAATTATACTCACCTAATTAGATGTCTTGAGGATTAAATGAGAAAATGCATATAAAATGTTCAGCCAGTGGCTGGTATATAATAAGAGCTCAATAAATTTTATCTAGTTTTACTATTCAATGGATAGTCAATCCTTCCTTTCATTTCTGTGGCCACTACAAATTTTTTCTTTTCTTTTTTTTTTAAACTATACTTTTAATTTATTATTTATTATTATTTATTTATTATTTTTAATAAATAAATCTATTATTATTTATTTATTATTTATTTATTACTATATTTTACTATAATTTTTACTATTCTCAAGTTCCTTACCCATTTTCAGTGTTTCAGGCTCAAAAAAATCATAATTTATTTAAATAAAAATAAAGATATAGTGAGTCCAGACTTTCCTATCACCTCTTTCCAAATCATCTTTTTCATTCTCTTCAGTTTCTGAGGATAAATTGCCAAGTGTGTCATCATGAAAGATTTCTTAATTTTTGTGTTTCTTTTTTAGCTATAAATGATGACACTAAATTAAATACAGTGAGTAAAACACTTAATCAAAAATATGGAACTCGGGACGCCTGGGTGGCTCAGTTGGTTGGGCGGCTGCCTTCGGCTCAGGTCATGACCCCGGCCTCCTGGGATCGAGTCCCACATCGGGCTCCTTGCTCGGTGGGGAGCCTGCTTCTCCCTCTGACTCTGCCTGCCACTCTGCCTGTGCTTGCTCACTCTCTCTCCCTCTCTCTCTGACAAATAAATAAATTTAAAAAAAAAATGGAACTCAATAAGTGTTAGTTTTTTCCCCTGACCTTCCCAACTTTTCTTCACTTCAGTGTCCCTGTATTCTAGACAGTAAGAGCTATCTTTATAAATTGCAGATTAGATTATATCCCTTTCCTTCTGTGATTCTCCAAGATCTTTTGAATAAAGGTAAAGTGTCCTTTCTTGGCTTACCCCTTATATTTATATAATATAAATATATTTATTTTATATAAATATATATATATATAGTCCAAATAAATATAAGTCCAAATAAATATAAATATAAATATATATATTATAGCTACCCCTTATTTCTTCTTTTCTTCCCTACATTTCATTCTGCAGTTATTTTTGCCATGCTACTGTTGGGTACACTTTTCCTCTCTCTGTGTTTCTTTCTCACATTTTCCTTATTTCTCTTTATTCCTTAAGATGTAGCTTAACACCATAAATAGAACAATAACGAGGTTATGGATAGAGTTGACCTTTGCTATCATAGTGTCTTGTATAACTGTGTTACTGAATTTGAGTGTTATATTGTAAATTGTTCTTTATATGTTCATGTTTAAAAAGTCAAAGCGTACATGAGAATATAAAGACAAATGAAAATTGTAAAAAAAATAACTTTTTCCCTTCCCTCACTGTCATTCTGCAGTGGAAATATCCTTTTTTCACTTGTCTACCTTCTCCTATAGATAAATCTGCCAGATAGACATGTAATGCAAGCCACATATGTAATTTAGAATTTTTGAATAATAACATTAAAAAATTAAGAATCAGTGAAACTCATTTTCAAAATACATTTAACTAATGTATCTAAAAATAGTGTTAACATGGAATTGATGTAAAAATTGCTGTTGAGTTATTTTTGCATTATTTTTCCAACATTCTCCTTTGAAATCCAGTGTCTATTTTGTACTTAGAGTTCAATTCAGTTCAGACTAGCCCCATTTCAGGAGCTCAGTATTGTCACATGGCTAGTGACTACTGTATGGTGCAGGGCAGCTATAGAAGAACTCTGAGAACTGAGTTAGTAAGGCAAGGATTTTATGCAAAGCTTTGAAGCTTAGTAGCAATAGGACTTTGGATATGTTGTATACTGTCCCTGAACCTCATTTCCTCTCCCCCCCATTTTTAACAGTATTTCATAACACTGCTGTGAAGATTGAACAATAGACGTTCCATGTGGTCATCTGATTTTTACTGACTTCCTTATACTTGGTTTTCAAATACACTCTTTTAGTCCAGGAAATTTGTGTATGCAGAAACACGAGTTAAAGGATTTTCCTTTTTGGTTTCTTTGGTTGAATGCTGTGTTCTAGGCTCCACGTGACACTCTAACATAAAATTTCCCACCCTCAAGGGGCTCATGGTCATATGTTACTTATTGCCTGGTCATTTCAAAAATACAGCCAGAAATTATTTTATGAAGTGAAAATATGGACACATATTTCCAAATTTAATAAAGAATGTTACTTATTTTAATCTGTAAAATCCTCTCTTTGCTCTATTTTGATCTTCATAACTCACATGAAGGATCACACTGTACCTTCTATTTGCTCTGGAAATCTTGCAATGGCCTGGGGCAAAAGGCAGTAAAATTCTGATCTGGTCTGAAACTGCAGAGAAAAGACCTTTCAATAATTTTTTGCAAACACTACCAACAGTACACTCTAAGTTATTTAAGACATAGAATACTTTGAGGATTATTTAGGGGCTTTGCTACTTCTGACTTAATTCTCTCATGTTGCTGCCTTTTGGCCATTTCACTGATGCTTTAGAACCCATATGAAATAGGAAAAAGGTAAAAACTCAGATTATTTAGCAGTCTTGGAAAATTGTTTGATAGGCAAGAAGATTATAGTTAATCAGTTAAATGGGATAAATTTAAGTGATACATTTCTTCCACTATGAATTAGTTGAAATTTGATGAAACATTATCTTGTGTACATCAAATTATTTCAAAAACTATATACCTTGCAAATATAGAGAGTGACCTTTGTTTGAAAGAAAGGAGTTGCATATGCAAATTTTGTTTTTGCATTTTTTGCAAAAAATTTGCATATGCACATGTTTTTCTGGTTGTAGGAAATAATGTTCCAGACTGATAGAAACATGGTGCTCCATTGAATTTTACTTTTAATTGGTATAGGGTGAGATACTAGGTTTCAGTTATAATGGCAATGGCAAATAATGCTTTGTCTTCTTATCTACAATAAATGACACCTGGGAGATTTGTCTACTTTTTTCTTTCGGTTCTTTAAATTGGTTAATGATAAAATTTATTTCACCATTTATTATATTTTTTTACTGTTGCCTTTGCTAAAATAACATTCAAATGTATTTACAAACAAGAAATTTAATTAAAATACATGTAAAATTAGTGGACTATAGTAAAAATAACAATGTGTAGAGTCTAACTGCTTTGTTAGGATTTTTTTAAGTGGCATGTTATTATTTCTGATTTAGTAGTGTTTATAAATTGACCATCTTTAGAAGTAAACTGAGGACTATGTAATGAGTTTTATTAAACCAGTGTCATAGTTTGAGTTCTCTGGGAAGCAGATGAAGAGATGGAGATCAGCATACAGTACAGTGGTGAGGGAATACTCCTGAGATCAAAACCTTTGGGAGGGAAATAAAGGAAGCAGGACCGGGATCAGGGATATAGTACCAGTGAAGGCATCGTGTACCTCATGGGGAACACTGAAGCTGGATGGCCCTTCGGGTTGCCCCTCATTCAGGCATGGGACCAGCCTTTATACCCCTGCACTGACCATTGGATGAAGTCTGCTTCAGGAGATCCCTGCAGCTAAGGCTGCAGCTGGAGAAAGAAATGTCATCCCAGAATGAGTGTAGGGCACGCATCACAGTATCCACTACACTTAGGTAGGTTAGGGCCTAAAGTGCTGGGGATGAAATTACCTAAAAAGAATCCCAGTTCTGGTACAATTCAGAGGTACAATCTTTCCAGGACTACAAGAGAACCACCTATTTCTTCTTTCTGTTTCTATTATTGCTTTCTTATAATCCATTCTCTGCATAATGGACAAGACAAGCTTTTAAAAATGTGAATCAGATAGTGTCACTACTCTGCTTAAAATGTTCCCACGGCTTCCAGTTGGAGGAAGGATAAAATCCAAATTCAGTACTATGGCCTCCAGGCTCTGCCTGATTTAACTCTTCTCTATTTCTGTAGCATTATCTTGTGCCACTTTTCTTCTCGCATATTATGTTTTAGACACACTGGCCTTCTGTCAGTTTTTTAAACATGCCAACTTGTCTCCTCACTGAGGGCATTTACACTTCCTGTTTCTTCAGGCAGGCAGGCATGCCTCCTTTTTATGTGATTGTTTCCTTTTTATTCTTTTAGATCAAATCCCCATAGACACTTTCTCTGACTACCTTGTAGCCTTTTATAGTTTTTCTTGTCATATCACTCTGTTTTCCCTCATGGCCCTTGTTACAACCTGTACTTATCTTGTTTATTTGTCTCAGTATTTTCTGTCTTCTCCTCTTGGATTGAAAGCTCTATGAACCTTTTCCCCATCTATACATCTTCCTATAATAGGTCCTTGATAAGTTCCATTATTTGTTTCTGAATGATTTCTGATTATTTCTATATTCTGGCTGTTACAAATAATGTTGCAACGAATATTCCTTTTTTTGTTTTGTTTTGTTTTGTTTTGTTTTGGTGGACATGTATTTTTAGTTCTCTTAGGTATATACTTAGAAGTTGCATAATACCTATGTTTAACATTTTGAGGAATTACCAAACTTTTTTGAAGTGGATGCACCATTTTACAATCCTACTAGCAACATAGGAGGATTCCACTTATTGTAGTCCATCTTTTAAAAAATTCTTAATTTTTAAAATTCCAGTGTAGTTAACATACAGTGTTATGTTATATATTTTATTTAAACTTTAGCTTTCTTAGTAGGCATGGAGTAGTATTTCATTGTGTTTCTTATTTCCATTTCACTAATGACCAGTAATGTTGGCATCTTTTCTTATGCTAATATTGACCATCTCTTCTTTGGAGGAATATCTTCTTAAATCTTACACTAACATAAAAAAAAAATTATGTTGTATGCCTCTTTGTTGAGTTTGTAAGAATTCCTTATACACTGTATTATTTTTTTTTAAGATTTTATTCATTTATTTGACAGACAGAGGTCACAAGTAGGCAGAGAGGCAGGCCAAGAGAGAAGGAAGAGGCTCCCTGCTGAGCAGAGAGCCTGATGCAGGGGCTCAATCCCAGGACCCTGAGATCATGACCTGAGCTGAAGGCAGAGGCTTTAACCCACTGAGCCACCCAGGCACCGCTCCTTATACATTTTAGACACTAGTCCTTTGTCAGATATGTGATTTGCAAATATTTTTCTCTATTTCTCTGGGTTAGTGTCTCAGTTTATTTTTTCTTGTATCACTAGTGTTTTTGATGCCATATCTAAGAAATCATTGCCTAATTCAAGGTCACAAAGATTTATCCTGTGTGTTCTTCAAAGAATTTTATAGTTTTAGCTCTTACATTTAGATCTGTGATTCAGTTTGAATTAACTTTTATGTGTCTTACCAGGAAGGGGGTCTAAGATCATTCTTTTGCATTTGGATATCCAGGGTTCCAGTTCCATTTGTTGAAAATAGTTTTTTTATTATTAAATTGTCTTCCCTCATCAAAAACCAACTGACCATAAATATAAGGGTTTATTTTTGTACTTTGAATTTTATTCTAAGATCTGTATGTCTGTCTTTATGTTGGTACTGCATTATTTTGATTATGTAGCTTGGTGGTAAGTTTTGAAATCAGGAACTATGAGTTCTTGATATTTGTTCTTTTTCAATATTGTTTTGGCATTTCTATACGGATTTTAGAGTTAGCTTGTCAGTCTCCGAAAAATAAAGACAGCTGGGATTCTGATGAGGATTATGTTGGTTCTATAGATCAATTTTGGGAGTATTGCCATTTAACAGTATTAAGTCTTCAAATCCATAAACATTGGATGTCTTTCCATTTATTCAGGTCTTCTGTGATTTTTTTCAATGATATTTAGTATTTTTCAATGTACAAGTCGTGCATTTTTTAAAAAATTTATTTATTTGTCAGAGAGAGAGGGAGAGAGAGAGAGCGAGCACAGGCAGACAGAGTGGCAGGGAGAGGCAGAGGGAGAAGCAGGCTCCCCGCCGAGCAAGGAGCCCGATGTGGGACTCGATGCCAGGCCGCTGGGATCATGACCCGAGCCGAAGGCAGCCGCTCAACCAACTGAGCCACCCAGGCGTCCCAATTTTTTGATGAGTTTATTTCTAAGTATTTTATTCTTTTTGGTGCTGTTGTTAGTATAAAAAAATACAGTTCACTTTTGTATGTTGATCTTACGTGTTACTGCCTTGCTAAACTCATTTATTAGTTCTAACGGACTTTTTTTGTGGGCGCCTTAGGATTTGTATATATAAGATCATGTCATTTACAAAAACAGATATATTTACTTCTTTTCCAGTCTTAAAGCCTTTTCATTCTCTGTGTGTGTGTGTATAATTGCCCTAGCTAGAACCCCCAGTACCATGTTAAACAGATGTGGCAATAGCTGACATTTTCTTCTTTCTGATCTTAGAGGGAAAGCATTTTATTTTTTACTATTAAGTGTGTTGTAAACTGTGTGTGTTGTAGGTGCCTTTTATCAAGTTCAGAAAGTTCCTTTCTATTTCTAGTTTTGAGTGTTTTTAACGTGAAAGGTTGTTAGATTTTGTCAAATGTATTTTCTTTGTTTATTGAGATGATCATCTTTAATTGTTTGAAAAAGAAACAAAGCTAATTGAACACACACATACACACACACACTCATACATACTCAAGAGCAAGCTGATCACCGTTAGTTGTTGTTGGCCAGTTCAGCTACATCTTCTTGCCATGTTTAATATCTCATGTCTTTAATGAGTAAAATAACTGAGTTGATCCAAAATGTGAAGTTAGAAAAGTATAAATCCAAAATAAAATGCATGCACACATATTTATAGTATTCTCTGGTCTTGATCAAGGTAGAACATGTCACTATAAAGCTATAAAGATATTTGTTGTGAGTTTATTAAAATTAGCATTGCTTTACTAAAACTACAGGGTTGCCAGGGCAAAATTATAGTCTCAGAGATTTCACTGTAATTATAAGCATGTATTTCTTTCTACTAACATTATATCTATTTTAAAAGATGCCAGTATATCCTGTCCAGCCCCCCACCACTCCTCTTCTTAAAGCTGTCCAAAAAAAAGCTTGTATGCTACTACAGAGATAATTCCTGAAATAATAGTTTTACCTAAGCCCGAGTCTGATGTTTCTCAAGGCAATAAGAGATTTATTTTTAATAATTAACTATTACAACAGCACAACAGGTATATAATTCTACTCATTTTTGTACTGTTGAAATATGTTATTTTTGTTTAGAAAATGAATAAAATAGTCTTTATCAATACTTTACTCCTTAAATTTAAAAAATCCTTGATAATTTTTTTGAAAATATGTATCTCAAAGTCTTATTAAATCATAAGATAGTTTTATTGTCTATAAGGTGACCATCAATGCTAGGGCAGTTAGACTAAGTTTCCCTAATAGGTGGCCTGGGCTAATCTCAGTGTATTTATCCGCAAATTTGGCAGCCTTATCTCCAGACTCCTTAAATATCTGGGTCATCAGCCAAGTAGAGGCTCTGTCCTAGCCTGGACTGGGCTATGATTTTTGTCTTTGAGTGAATCTAGTTGTTTTAGGGCTGCCTCTTTATAATTATGTCAGTTTATGGGAAGAAATAAAAATCATAATAGTGTGCTAGAAATGAAAGTAATTTTGCAGGTCATCTGGTTTACCATTCAATTCTATTCCATATAGGTATTTTCTCTACAGTCTTAGGTCATTGATTAATTAACCATCTTAAACAGTTTTAGTAACAAGAAATGGGCTGACTCATGGAACAGCCTGTTGATTTCACACAGCTCTTATTTTTTTAGAAACTTTGGCTCTTATTTTTAGAGAGTTCTTCTGTATATTGATTTGTATTTGGATTCTTGTAATCTATTCTAATTAAGATTCAGTAGTCTTAGTTATCCTCTAAGAGTGTATTTCATATGTATACAAATACGTCGTATGTTATAGATATGTCAAGTGTTTGAAAATAGTTGTATTTCCACTTTGTTCTCTTCTTTGGGTTAAACATCTCAGGCTACTAATTCATTGATTAATCATTGCAAAATGGTTTATGGCTCTAATTTAGAACTTTGCACACTCAATGTCTGATTGTTGTTACTGTTTTATCTTAACAACTTAATGAGGTATAATTTTCATACCATAAAAATCACCCATTGCAATTATATAATTCAATGATTTTGATATATTTGGATTTGTGTAATCATCACCAGATCCAGTTCTAAAACACATCCATTACTCCCCCAAATTCCCTCATGTTCATTTGCAGTCATACCCTGCTACTACTCCCAGCCAGGCAATTGCCGATCTACATTATGTGCTCATAGATTTGCCTTTCCTGGAAAATTTTTATAAATAAAATCTTGCATTATGTAATCTTTTGTTTCTGGCTTCTTTCAATTAGCATAATGTTTTTGAGATTCATCAATGTTATGGTGTGTTTAGAAATTTTTTCCTTTTATTGCTGAGAAGTATTATATGGGTCAAATTTTATTAGTTCACCACTTGATGGACATTTGGATTGCTTTCTGTGTTTGAGTAATGCTGCTATGAACATCTTTGTACAAGTCTTTGTGTGGACATATAGATAGTTTTCAAGGAGTGTAAATGCAGGGTTCAGTGATTAATCTGTGTTTATCCATTCAGAAACTAATAAGCTGTAGCTGTTTAGTGGTATTTTTTTTTTGTCTTATTTTTTGGGTGTTTTACATTCCCATCAGAAATGTATAAGGATCCCACTTTGCCCTCATCCTTGCCAACTTCTGCTACTTTCAGTCTTTTTGAGAATAGCCATTCTTGTGGGTATATATGGTATCTCAGTGTGATTTTAATTTGTATTTTCTTAGTGACTAATGATAGTCATGTGGCCTTTTGTATTTTTTCTTTGGCAAATTGTTCATTCAGTCTCTTGCCCATTTTTTAACTGGGTTGTTTGCCTTTTTGTTATTAAGTTATATGTGTTCTTTATATACTCTGGATATGTCCTTTATCAGATATATGAGTTCCACAAATTTTCTCCTAGCAAGTGCTATTTTCTTTTTTTTAAAGATTTTGTTTTTATTTATTTGTCAGAGAGAGAGAGAGAGAGAGCGAGCACAGGCAGAGGCAGAGGGAGAAGCAGGCTCCCTGCAGAGCAAGGAGCCCGATGTGGGACTTGATCCCAGGCCGCTGGGATCATGACCCAAGCCGAAGGCAGCCGCCCAACCAACTGAGCCACCCAGGCGTCCCTGCAAGTGCTATGTTCTTAATGGTGTTTTAGGGAGCTAAATATTTTAATTTCAGTTAAGCCCAATTCATCAGCTTTTTTTTCTTTATAGATTATCTTTTTGGTGTTTTATGTAAAGAAGTTGTTGCTTAATCTAAGATCATAAAGATTTTCTATTGCATTTATTTTTGAAGTTTTATAATTTTAGCTCTTATGTTTAATCTGATCCATTTTGTGTCAATCTTTGCATATGATGTGAAGGGTTGTCTATTGAAAAGACCACCCTTTATCCTTAAATTGCCTTGGCTCTATTGTAAAAAATCAGTTAACTGTACCCATTAAGGGCATATTTCTGTACTTTCTCGTCTGTTTCGATGATTTCTATGTCTATCTTTATACCAGTACCACTGTTTTAATTACTTCAGCTTTATATTAAGTTTTGAAGCCAGATTGTGTAAGTACTCCAACTTTTTACTTCTTTTAAAAATTGTTTTGGATATTCTGAGTTCTTTGAATTTCCATATACATTTTAGATTCAGCTTGTCAATTTTAACAACAACAACAAAAAGCCTCCTGAGATTTTGGTAAGGGTTGTTTAAAATATGTAGATCAATCTGGGGAGAATTGCCTGAAAGAATCTCCCACAAATGAAAGTTATTATTGATATCTCAGGATTTTAAAAAAAAATTTTCAAGGAAATCTTGAATCCTATTTTGTAATCAGCTATACTAGTTTTATATGAAAATGTTTGTTGATGATTTTTCAAAAATAATGCAACAGGAAAATGTTCATCTTGAGATTGTTTATGTACCCTCTGTGGGGGGTCATATATGTACTCTGACTCAGACACAGAAGTTTAGAAAAGTAATGGACCATTTTTTATTCCTTAAAAATAACTTTGTTTCATTCTGCAAAGTATTTGAAATTGATGTAGCAACTGTAAGAAAACGTGGGGTGGATTTTAAAATAAGCTTTATCTTGATTTTGTTGTTTTTGTGTCTTAATATTTTATCTGTGTTCTGATTTTACATTTGTTCTGTTTTTGCTATCAAGGCATGCCATGTTGTTGACTAACATCTTAGTGCAGTATTAGTGTAACAGATAGCTAATGAGTTTGTAAAGGAAGGAAATTGTTTTCTGTTACACCCTTCTTAAGATCAGCTACTTGGTGATATGTAGCCAAAATCCTGTGACATGGCTGTTTCTTCCTTTACTTACAGATAATAAAAACTGAGGTTTAGTGAGGGTCAGAATCATGTCTAAAATTTTATATATACTGAGGTAGCATTAAAATCTATTTATTCTGATTCCAAGGCCAGTATGGAGGCTGAGAAAGAGTTTGACATTTGAAGATTTGACTTTCCAGTATGTCCTGACTTTTATTTTTCTGTGTTTGTTTTTTGTTTGTTTCTTTATACTCTGTCTCATTGTAGAATGGTCTTAAGGCAACTTAAGACTGCATAAAATAAAACAAGATGGCATAAATTAAAAGTAGGAATAAAATGAGACACAAAAACAAGGGTGGGGAAAGACCTTTTCCCAGAAAAACAACAACAACATCCTGTAAGTGAGTATTGCTGGGAGACTGGAAAAAATTTGAGCTGGAAAAGGCTGTGGAAGTAAATGGGCTGACTTGGTGTGAGCTTTGGCATCTGCCCTAATCATAATACATGTGAGGAAGTGAGGTCGTATTTGCTTTTGCTTCCTCTAAGTGCTGAGCACAGTGCCTTCTACATGGTTAGCCCTTCCTCTAAGTGCCCAGCTCAGTTCACTAATGAAGTTTACTGTCAGCATTCCAGCACTGCTAAGCTGTTGGAAATCTTTTTCTTCAATGTCAGATAGTCAGGAATTTTAGAGTTCCCTGTTAGTGTATTTGTTGTAAGCACCATGTCATTGTTTTCTTGACCCATACGATATTTGAAAGTGTTATTTCAGAAATGCTTATAACTCATTTACACATGTATGTCTAGAAATTGCCTCATACAGGAGTGTCCCAGAAAGACATAAGCTCCACTGGTTGAGTGTGTCTGTAAGTTTGTGCTTCTGAAGGCTGTACCATGATCATTTGCTTTCTGTTTGCAATTGTCTCTACTGGATTTTAAAACGAAGACTTTACATTCTGGAGAATTTAAAATTCATAAATGTAAAGCATTTCAGTTTTTAAGTGCACCAAAGAATATTAAGAGAGATAAAGTTCATGTTGACTCAGATAATACTCATAATTTCATAATGCCTGCTGATGCCATCTAAATTATTGTTTGACCTGCTTAAATTATAAACATTTCTTCTTATGGATTGAATTTTATCTTCCAGCCTCAGATCTTTTCTAGGAAGTTTTCAAATCTATATTAAGGTTTATAGCAACTTAATTTTGTCCTTTAAAAAAGGTATTTTGTCAGTTTGTCCTCAGATAACTCTTAAATATGACCCAACTGTCAGTTACCCGAACCGTTGTATTTATTTTGACTCAGCTTCATTTGAATGCTGCGATTTAAAATAACTGAAAAGTATCTACGTAAAATGGTATATTTTCTATTTTGAAGTTAATTTGGTGTCAGAAAAAGTAGAAAGGGTTGACCTTAGAGAATAAGGTCATAAATAAATAAAAAAATAAATAAATAAAATCTCCACCAACCTTGATAAGCATCGATCTGGGTATTTGAACTATACCAGAGCTCTCCCTGTGTAACAGATGATAGTGAAAAGGTACTAGAGAGGAAGAATACGGGGTTAGGATGTGCTGCAAGTTTCTGTAGAATATGCTTGTTTTAAACTATAATTTCTTCCTTTTGAAATGTTATCATCCTTCTGGACTCTTCAAGATCATATCTCCAACTGAGATTTCAGAGATGAAAAATTGTCTAAGGAAGTAGCTGCCTACGATTTTGTAAAATTTCTTAACTCTTTTTCAGGAAATCATCTTTTATCCTCTTTATTTTGTCTTCTTGAAGTTGAGAGATTTGTAATAAACTAGCATGCTTGCTCACAGCGTGTTTTAATATAGATGGGCGCAGTGACAGATGAATTGGGGTGGTGGTGGGCACACCCCTAGCTGGCCTGGGGGGCCTGGGTCCCCTACAGGCTGGCTCCATCTCTTTTGGGGGAACTGCCCCATGACTCACTTTCTCTCCTGCTCCCACGGATGATCCATTCTTTTTTCCTGGGCTTACCTTCACTCCCTAACTTTAATTCTTTACTGAGTATTATACAATTTAAAGAATTTTGTTAATTTACTAGGGAGCAGAACAGTTCTCAGACTAGCTGAGAAAAACGCCTCTTCCTTTCTGTTAGGATCCTGGTGATTATAATCTTTTAAAAGTACAGAAAACTGTTGTATTTTGTGTCTTTGTTAGCTGGTGGTTAACAGTTGGTCAGGATTTTAGTCAAGTCTCCTGTTTTCAGATGTATAGAGCATTATGGATATGGACTAGCTTTGAAACATGAAAATTAACTATCTTGGACTGACACTATTAATGATTTTGCAGAATTAATATTTGTAAAGTACTTTAAATATGAGACACATTTTAGAAGGGATATTAATATTGTTATTAATATTAATCCTTAATAATCAATTGTATTAAAAGAAAATCAGTGCTCCTTTTGATACTTAATCTTTAATATTCAGTTATATTAAAAGAACACTGATACATCTTTTGTTAGTTTGTCATGGGAAAGGAAATGATATTATTACCCAAAATTGTTAAGATCCGATCAATTTGTAAAAGTAATATTCCCACATCAAGCCCTGTTTTATCTATTTATTTTAAACCCTATTTTAAATTAAAATTTCTCTTTGTAATAATTAATTAGGTTAATTTTATTTCAGATTTTCCAATGTTTGTGTGGTCTTTTATGTGGTTCCAAGAAGATGGGATTTGCCTGCTTATTTTTATATGAGAAATTAATTATTAGACTCCACCATAAGACAGTTGCTCTTTTTGAGGGTCAAAATGTTTGACTCTCTGCAGTTTTGTATCTGCTTGTTGTTTTTTGTTGTAATCAATATATTGAAATACTGTAATTCATACTCCCAAATCCACAAAAAAGAAAACACAGATGTGTTCCTTTTCCTGTATCCCTACTGATTGACCTGTAGCTTGGTGGTGTGTGCTTAGTGTTGGTTTCCTAAGATAACTGGGTTTTGGTTTTTTTTTCTCTGCCATGTCCCTATGCCTAGACAGTACCTGGCATGTAGTAAGTGACCGAATGAATAAGAACAGGCAGTCTGACTCTGTAGACTGACTATGTAGAGCTCTACTTCTATTTTAGCAGACCGCTCTGTTAGGGTTTTAGAGGTTGCAAAAATCATATTACTCACAACTCCAGATTTTGGAAACTTCTGAGACAGTCACAGTTGCCAGGCAGATGGAGATCAAAGTACCAGTTTTATCACCAGTAGAGGATGAATCAGAGAACATGCATTACCTGTGCAGATTAAATGGGGCTCACCTCTGAATTCGGCATTTATATCCTGCCAGCCTCTGGAAGGGTTGGACAGACATCCACAGTCCTCTCCCATAGGGAAATGGATAAAAACAGGCCTGAATGCATCTTCTCTATAGGTAGAACTGCACTGAGAAAAAGGAGTTGAACTGGGTACGTTCAGTATGTTCTCTTAAACGCACCAATGAGATGAGTTTCTGCCCTCCTCATGATAAACAGCAAAGGGACAAAATGAAGCTACTAACGTTTTTTCATCAAAAACCTGCTCATGAGGGATGACTGGGTGGCTTAGTTGGTTAACCGTCTGCCTTTGGCTCCAGTTCTGATCCCAGGGTTCTAGGATTGAGTCCCGCATGGGGCTCCTTGCTCAGTGAGGAGCCTGCTTCTCCCTCTGCCTGCTGCTCTCCCTGCTTATGTACTTTCTCTCTGACAAATAAATAAATAAAATCTTAAAAAAACCACAATCCTGCTCATGAAAATATGAAAATATGAGGAAAGAATAGAGGTTCCCCACAAGACACTCTGATTAAACATAAATCCCTTCAAACATTACTTTTTTCTGCAGTTCTTTTGTTCGGTATTTTTAAAAGCCAATTTAAATTACTGTTATATATCTCAACACTTACAAATCATGAAAATGAATATTTTGTATAGTAGTCAACATAGGGAAACACTGAACTAATCTAGCAGAATAGAAGCTTGGGCAAAGTAGGTTCAACAGTAAAATAATAAACAAGAAAAGCATTTTCATGTTCCCATTTTTTTTAAAGATTTTATTTATTTATTTGACAGAGATTACAAGTAGGCAGAGAGGCAGGCAGAGAGAGAGAGGAGGAAGCAGGCTCCCTGCTGAACAGAGACCCCGACGTGGGGCTCGATCTCAGGACCCCGAGATCATGACCTGAGCCCAAGGCAGAGGCATTAACCCACTGAGCCACCCAGACGCCCCTCATGTTCCCATTTTCATATATGATATGCACAATATATTCATTCACTGCAATCTCTTGGTTTCTAGTTAAAAAATACTCTTAGGTTTATCTCCTAAGTGCACATCTGTAATATCTAGTTAGCTGAGTTGGTTTTCTATTTTGTGAATCACTACTGCGAGTTAAAATATTTCGGTCTTCCATATTTTCTGTCTCTACTTTCCATCTGAAACAAAATAAAACTTTATAAAGAAGTAGAATATATTACTAAAGACTACTTTTATACAAATGTCATAAGTAAATGATCCTTACCAAATAAAATGATAAGCATTATCATTTAAAAGTATATAAAAGCATTTTGATTTGTAATATTAAAAATGATTTTAACCTATAAACATTAAAATCTCGCTTTTCACTTGACGACTAGTAGGACTTGAAGACAATAGCATTTATTTCTTGTTATTGCCTGGGATGTAGTCTTTGGCCTGTAAAATTGACTCACCTTTCTGAGGATAGACCTATGTTAACCAAGCTCATGAAATTAATGTTTACAACTGAAAAGATTCGTTTGTTGATTTATGGTGTAAATTATTTTAGTAAGGGCAAAATTATTAGAATATGCAGAATCTGTGAGTTCTGTGTATATAAAAATTAAAATGAGGAATTTGGTTATTAGAATCTCTTTTTTCCCTAAAGGCAGAACAGAACAGCACTGGAAGCTAAATAATAATCATAATCACAAGGTTGATTGGGGATTGTGGAGTCAGAATTAGAGGGAGGCTGATATATTGGATGTTTTATGGGATTGGAGGAAGGGAAGCTGGTGTAGCTATATCCACCATAGGTATGGTCTTGCTATTAGAGTTAGAATAATGAAGTTTATTGGCCCCAAACCTTGCTAGTTTGGGGAAGAATATTTCAAATATGATATCTAAAATACTCCTCAAATAGTGATTAAGTGAACATCTCAGTTATCTCTGTGACTTACTTGCTTCTATACTTTAATGTCTAGAAATGGAATCTCTATGGGAAAGGAGGATTAAAAACTAACCTAATTTTAGGGAAATTATCCAAACAGAATCATGCACTGAGTACATTAAGTTTTAAAGTATAACCTTTGCTTTTCTGGCAGAATTACAGTATGCTCATGTGATATTTTACTTGTACATCTTGGGCAGTGTCAACCCTTAAAGTTGGCCAGCTTCCTCCCGGCCTTGGAATTTACATATGTGATTATAATGTAATGCAATGTAATTCTTACTAGAGTGTATGCAAGTACAAAATAGAGGGGGAACATAGGCAAAAGAATTAGTTCATTTTATTATATACTAGTTTTATAACCCAGGGAAGTCAAATGAAACCAAGACAATATCAAATAAATGTTTACTATAGCAAAACTCTGTGCTTTAAGTGGGGGTAAATAGAAGAATAACATGCTTGTTTTCTCTAGAATGCTTTTAAAATCATCACAATATAGGCCAATTATGATATATTTGATCAATACCATTACAACAGAATATAGATCAGGAAAAATATATAATACTTAGGTTTACAAGGACTTTTCCTGGATGGGGCAGCAGTAGAGTTGAATCTTGCAAGGTTGAAACTTGAAAGTTGAATTTTATAGGTAAATATTAGGGTTGGGAAGGGAATGGTACAGTGGTTAGAGAGGAAAAATGTGAGCAATGAAGAATCTTGGAGTCACTTGTGGGAGAAACATGAAGTGATCTGTTGGTTCTAGAGAGTAGATAATTGAAGAGTAGAAAAAGAGGTAATGGTCATAATGTGAAAGACCTTCCATGTGAACTGATGTAAAGCTAGTAGACCTTCCTGACCTCTGAAGTGCATATCATGGTCCATTCTACACACTAGAAAGATGAATAAGGCGTAGTGCTCGGCCCTTCTGGAAATTCTCAGCCCAGGTTCAGGTTGATGTAACATTATTGTAATACAAGGTTCACCATGGAAGTGCTTTGAGAGAAGAATAAATATAACACTCTAGGAACCGGAATGATGAATTATCTTGGAGGTATTGGGGAAGGCAGAAAATGTGAACTGGGTTCTGTCAAAGAATAAAATTTGAACCACTGAAAGGCTGATAAGGTCACTAGGCACATAGAACACAGGTGGTGGAATGTGACAAGGTATATTTTATCTGGACTGTGAGGTGTGTGGCAGGGAGAAGGGACACATGTGAAGCTGGGATGACTGGTTGGAATCTGAGGACTAGTCAGTATAGAGTTGGGAAGCTAGTTGGAGTTGGAGCCAGACACCTCCATTCAAATTCCATTCTTGCCATATACTGAATTTTTAATCTCTAGTAACTTTACTTAGTTTCCTAATTTGAATAATGGGGATGCTAATATAAACTTAGAGGTATTGTTGTGACTAAAAATTAATCTACATAAAACACATGGTGTGAACTCTTTCCAGTAACACATGCAAGTCAATATTTGTAGGGTTGTGGTAAGAACTGAATAACACTGGTTATTGGTAAGAACAAATAACACTGTTTGACATGGTGCTCATGCTGAAATAACACCACTAAAAATAAAACCTTAAATATTATTCTATTCAGTTAATAGAACATTGCTTTTATAGATAATAATTCCCAGAATTTAGAAAAAGTTTTACCATTATCTATGTGAAACTTGGTCTTTAAATATATCATCAGCCTATGTTGATTCTAGTTCCCTATTCTCAGTTTAGGCCTGGACTCCATGACAGTGGGCTTTATTGACTTGTATGATTTTAAGATAATAATTTGTGCATGTATGCCCTTATAATACGTATATTACAAATAATTGTTATTTTACCTTTTTTCTCCACTAGATACTGAGTGCTCTATTCCCAATGCTTCAGAAAGGGTTAGGCTTATAAATGTTGGTTATAATGATCTTCAGTTCAGAAAGGATTAACATGCATATGTGTTCTTAGTGTATACTATGAAAAGAGTATTTTTTTTTACTTTGTTATTTAAAAGCCTTGGTGTAATTGGGTTATAGTACCCTTTACTCTCTGAGTATGACCTCTTTCTGTATTCCCAAATTCATGGGTTTAGACACATGTATTATTATTATTGGAGTAGTAGAGATGACCTCAGTCTTACCCCCAAAGAATTCTTCTCTCTACTACATCCCTGCTCACCAAGCAACAAGAATGATTAGGCAGTTCTTAACTATAGGTCTTGTTTATAGCAGTTCAGTGTGCAAAAATGCCCCTAGGCTATCTGAAAAGACTATTTTCCACACAATGAGAGTGACTCTTCAGAGCTGTGTAGTATTTAAAGACAGGAACCTCATCAAGAAAGCTACATTCTCTATTCCAACACATAATAAGCAATAATGGGATCGATACAGGAAAGAAGATAGAATAAGAACAAATAAAAAATAACCTAACTGAAGCAAAATCGAAACAGTGTCAAGCACTGAATATATTAACTATGAAAGAATAGTCTTCATTTGTCTGGCAGAATTGCAGTGAGGTGCTATTGTGTGCTATTTCAGTTGCATACATTGGACTGTGTCAGTCATTAAGGGAAGTATTATTTATCCCGAGCATCCACATTTCTATAGCAACAGTATACCTGTTTATGCAATTATATATTATTATCGCAAATCATGCTTGATATATTTTGGTACCAGTTCCTGTTCTAAACTCACTCAAATTTTGTATATGTTCATGGCCTGTTGAAAATCTGTATCTGCCTTCTTTCTTCAGTTGAGGCAAGTAACACGTGAAATGAAACAGTAACTTGAAATTTAGCATCTAGGGGCGCCTGCGTGGCTCAGTGGGTTAAAGCCTCTGCCTTCCGCTCAGGTCATGATCCCAGTGTCCTGGGATCTAGCCCTGAGTTGCATCGGGCTCTCTGCTCAGCAGGGAGCCTGCTTCCCTTCCTCTCTCTCTGCCTGCCTCTTTGCCTACTTGTGATCTCTTTCTGTCAAATAAATAAATAAAATCTTAAAAAAAAAACACCTTAAAAAAAAAAGAAATTCAGCATCTAGACCGCATCCAAAAACTTGTCATTTTTTTTTAATTTAAAAGCTACTAGTCTTTGAAATAGATTAATTATACTAATTTTCATAAGGAAGTTATATAGTAATCAAATTCTTAATATTATAGTTTTCCAAATATAAAGAATTATATAAAATTTTAACCATATCATGTAAACAGTAGATCCATTTTAATGATAATAATTCATTACTCAATAGAAGGAAGAGCATAGGATTGATTTTAATGATAATAAAAATAATGGAAATAGTTCTTTATTATATAATAGAGTTAGCTAAGAAAATAGAGCTTTAAAGGGATATAATAACAAATGATTTTTACCTCTTAGAAGAGAGTTAGCATTTTAATGTATATGCTAAACTATATTCTTTTCCCTGCTTTTGAGTTTCTCTTATCAGTAGAATAGCTGTATTTGTTTTATATAATTACCAGAACTTTAGAACCACCTACTTTATTAGATAAACTTTTTCCATATTGTAATTTTAAGTCACCTTATTTTGTGAATATGATTGTTTAACCTGTTTGTATTTGGTTTTATTAGCAAGACTCATTTTACTCCTGTGTAAAATAACTTTATTAAAATTTTAAATCACTTTAATGGATGCCATCTTTTTAAACCTCTCCAGTGTATTGCTCCTTCATTCATTAGTATTTGATGAATAATTTCTGCCTCTTATCTATTTATTTAGTTTCATTGTCCTACCACAGGCTAATCACATTATAGTTATAGCTGACCTGAGATTTCTGTTTCTATAATGCTGTGTTAAAAAGTCATATATAAAGTTTTATTGTGGGAGCTGTGGCAGTTATTTCTCCTCTTCTCCTAAAAATATTATAGTATACAAGAAAAACTAGGAAAAATATTGATAAACTTACATTTTATGTAACAGTGTCTGTTGTCCATATATTTACATGGACTCATAACTGCAGTCATCAAATAGATACCATTTCATAATCCTAATCTTTCCCTTAATTTTATATTATGATATTCTTTTGATAATCATTAATTTTAATGAACATGTACCATTCCTTCTTATTTATAATGGGATATTTACTTGCTTCAAATGAACATTATTCCTAGTACATCATTTATCTGAAATGAACACTATTTCAGTCAACTACCCTTTCCCTTTGGTGGTAGTCCTTATTTGATCTACTTCAGACCATCTCTGCATAGGACAAACATGAGAAAAATGGCATTTCAGACTTTGCTTTTCAAGTAGGTTTTTAAAAAATTAATTAATATAATTAACATATTTTTATTTGAATATAGTTGACATACAGTATTACATTAGTTTCAGGTGTAAAGCTGACCGATTTGACAAGTTTATACATTATGTTATGTTCACCACAAGTATATCAAGCTGTTTTTTAGTCAAACAAACATCCCCATGTTCACCACCACTACCACAACAGTAATAGAAATATATTCAATATTTACTCTAATTAAGGTAGTTCTTAGGTTAATGGATTAATGTCAGTTTTTGAATGTCTCTTCTTTTTTCTTAAACATTATCTGAAGAAGGCATCAATTCAGACTTCTTTTGATTGAAAAAAACTCAAGTTCCTGCTGAATTATAAATTAAGTTAGTTTCTATTAAGTGATATTGGGTGATCATCATCATCATTCTTAGAAGTGGTAGGAACAGTGATAACATGATAATATGTCAGTTTTAGGACACATTTATGATACAGTAAATTTGCAGTGTCTGCTGATTTTTATATGTCTTACAGTATATTCTGTAATCAGTATTTTAAATATCTGTCACCAATCTGTGGTTATTGAAGTTTAATTTATGATTTAAATGACTAAATTTTATGACTTTATGATTTTAGTTTTACTGACTTAGCCTTTCTGTCATTATTTTTTCATAACTTTAATACAAAGCCCTTAAGTCAGGATTCAACTCTGAATTATAATATTCTTCATATGGGTAAAAACAGTTCACTTTGTGGTTTTCTATTTTATGATGCAATTTCCAGGAAATTGCTGGGGGGAAATGGATACTGCCAAGACATTTTTTTTTTTGCACTTCAAAATGTCCTAAAATTCATGGCCTAGAAGTAAATAAATAATTCCAATATATTTTTTAAAGATTTTATTTAAATAATTCCAATATTTTTTAAAGAAAACTTTGGGTGTACTATACTTAGGGCAAAAAGAGCCAAGGGGAAAAGAGGTATAAGGATCAGTCCTAGGCAAAACAGAAAAGTATTATTGTTTTCATGGCTATTCTCCTATTTTTTGATGATCCCCTTTCTTTTCCCAGCCACTGGGTAATGTCTCTTCCAACTTCTCCACATGGCACCTATTGGCCCCCTTGTCTCCCTAAGGCTGGGTACTGTATACTTAAGCGTATTTTTTGTGTCATTATTGTGGGATCTTTTTAAACTGAATGACTTTAAATAGTTAATAAATTAATGATGCTATGAGGCTCCTGATCTTAGGCTCTGCTGGTAGAACTCTGACCATGACTCAAGATAAATAACTATTCTCAAGACTTGTTGGGTTCATTCTTCATGATTTTCTCCTAAGCTCTGCTCCAGTTCCACTCTCTCAAGACCAAGCCACCGGCTGCTTGTTCCTCTCAAGGATATACTACTGACTTTTTTTGAGTCAGAGAGAAAGGGTTTGTGGCAAAAGGAGATGCAGCTGTTTGTTCACGTGAACCAGAATAGCCCCTGTCCTCTAGGAGAGGAATGGACCACTTCAGATGAACTTCGCAAGAGAATTTATGTTCAAGTGCTATACAGTGGCTTGGAGTAATCCTTGACAAGGTCTCCATACCTCATGTTCATTTATTCAACCATTCATTTATTGACTTTGTATTTATTTCAGTTTGTAATATATATACACACACATATATATAAGATTTGTGTGTGTAATATATATGGACACATAGTTAATATTTAATATTGTAATATGTTATATATTAGTGTAATATATTACATATGTGTGATATTACACATGTAATATATGTAATACACATATATGTTATATGTAATACATATGTTATATATATTACACATGCTAATTAAATATTAACTATGTATCCATCAATATGTACCATGCTAGGGATATAAATAATTCTCTTCACCTTTTGCAGTTTGCTTATAGTCTAATAGAATCACTAGAGTATAAATGTCTGTGGAAAGAAGAGGTGAGCAAATATGTTCATATTAAGATATGTTTCATATTAAAAGGAGTTCTCATGAGTTACTCAGGGCATAAAGGCAGTATTTTAAAGTAATCCCAAGGACGTAATTGTTCTAGAAGAAGGCATTTGAGTTGACTCTTGATGGATATGGAAAAATTAGTTACAAGGTGAAGAGGAAAGGAATCTCAGAGGAAAATGAGGGCTGAGATAATCTCAGAGACCTAAAAAGAGTGTAGAATAACTGGACAAAAGGATTACTCTTACGAGTGACATGTGAGATGCCAATTTTCCTGCAGCTTTGTCCACAAATATCATCGTAATTTATAAAAATATTTATTGCTAGTTGAATGAACAAAACAATTAGCATTGATATCTAAACGCATATCTTTGCTAGCAAGGATAAACATTATTTTCCATGTTGTCTTCCAGCAGTACTATTTTGGTTCATGTATTTTTGGATTTTAGTGTTTTCAATTTGTTTAACCTCTGGATATTAAAGACAGTAACTTGCCAGTTTTTTTTTCTGTAAATACTTATTTATAATCTATTTTTATTACTTAAAAATAGGTGTTTTTCATAAAATGTTCAATTATTGCTATTTAGTATTTTGTTAGAAGTGTGTGTTAAAATTTATCTTATGCCTGTTCATAGGCATATTCATGTGAATTAAGATACTAAAGATATGTACATAGAATAGGTCCATGGTTTTTCCTTTGAGAAAATAGTTTGCAGATCTGACTCCCTTTGGTTCGTGGGTGTAAGTCACCCTCGTAATTCATTGTCTATGATATCTAGTATAGGTATCTATAAATTGGAGCTTTAGAACCTAAAAACCCTTGGAAAGCAATTTGAGGGTAAAATCCTTCAAGGTCTTCATTATTTTTGCCTTACTTTTTATAGTTTCACATCCTTACCTAATTTAACAATAGTTTTTTTTAATTGACTTAGCTTTATTGAGTTTTTCCAAAGTATTCAATTCAGTTTTTAAAGCATTCTGCTCTTCTATTTTTGAATTTATCTTTTATTCTAATACCTAATGTTTAATCATGAAATCACAACAAGTTCAATAGGAATAAACAAGTTCAGACAGTAGGAAACAGATGGCATACTCAGAATAATTCAAGAAGAGTTTAATAAAGGACTTCTCTGCAAAAATATAGTCAGAGTGTAGGGAAACCAGAAGGGATTATGCAACATCCAAGAACAGTTACCCTAAGGTCATGCTACTTCTGACTTCTCACCAGTTGGCCCAACAGGAAGCCAGAGATGTATATTCATGTATGGTGTAGCTCACTTTGGTAGGACAAACCAGAGAATGAGAAGAGTAGAGAATTAATCTGAATAGGCAAGTGAAAGGTATCTGATACACTTGGGAACCAATGCATTGGTTCCCGATTTAGCAGGCTGGAGAACTCTATACAGGTCACAAATGCTTAGATTCACTATGCTATGGACATTAGTAGGAGTGTTTCATAAAAGAAATGAGGAACGCTGTAAATGCAGAGAGGAGTTAAGAGGGCTTTTTCTCCATTTGGTCCCCTAAACTGTTAGTAATATACATACTTTTCCCAAATTTGTTCTGGGTCTTCATATCCAGATTAATCTGAATTTCTGTTTTGATTTTTCTAACTCTTACCAAATTAGTGTAGCTTTCTTATTCGTCTTGGCTCCAGTTTCCATATCTGTATTAAATACTCCATCAAATAAAATGGGCTATTAGGATTTTTAAAAATCCTATTCAAGAAAATTTCAATTAAAAATTTGGAAAAAGTTTTCCCTGGTGGTTTGACTATTTCTAGGGAGTTGCTTTAATTATGGTTATTGGGTTACTTTCTTTCTCCCTGTTTATAATGTTAGTTGATACATACAAAAGAAGATGTGTAATGTTTTTTTAAGCTCTGAAACATAATAAAACAAACATTGTGAATCCATACCCACTAAAAGAATTAGAACATTACCAATAAAATGCATTAATTCATTTTTACTATTTAATATTCTGCTTCATGATTATCCAACTGTTTACTTTTTGTGTTTTATTATCTATAGACATTTTTGTTTGTTTTGCTAATGTGAACTATAATAAAAATTTTTGTTACATTTCATATATACTTGTTGGTATACATAAGCAATATTTTCCATAGAGTCTTTCTTTAGGAATGAAATAGCTCATAGAATATGCATATTCCCCTTTAGAAGACCGTGTGACATTATTTTCCAAAATGATGCATCAGTTTGCACTTCTACCAGCATATATGAGTGTTCTACTTGCTGTGTATGTTCATCAGCATTTATAGGACAACTCTTTTTATCATTTTTTAAATTACTCAGAGGGGTAAAAAGATATCTCACAGGTCTTAATTTGCATTTCTTGGATTACTAATCAGGTTGATCACACTTTCATTTGTTTATTGGTCATTGGGTGTTCAAGTTTCTTCTTTTTCCCTTTTTTTTTTTTTCCTTTTGGGTTATGGGTCTGTTGTATATTGATTTGAAGGGATTCTTTGTATACAATATATACAAATAATTGTTGAGTGAGAGATGAGAGAGAGAATTAGTAGATAGTGAAAGCAGTCTCCTATTTTATGAGTTCATATAGTAAATAAATTCTCCTAATTTTATAGTATATATTTTTACTTTCTTTAGGAGGTTTCTTTCTTTCTTTCTTTCTTTCTTTCCTTCTTTCTTTCTTCCTTCCTTCCTTCCTTCCTTCCTTTCGAGGAAGAAGCTGGGAGGAGAGGAGCATAGGGAGAGAGAGAATCTCAAGCAGGCTCCACAATCGGCACAGAGCATGACTCTGGGCTTGATTTCATAACCCTGAGAGCATGACCTGAACTAAAATCAAGAGTCGGATGCTTACTCGACTGAGCCACCCGGGCACCCTTTCTCTAGAAGACTTTTGATGAAGTTCTTCAGTTTATAAATTTTTTAGGATTGTAATCCTACAAATCACAAAGTTACTTTCCTTTATTTCCTTCAAAAAGTTGCAAGTTTTACCTTTCTTAATGAAGTCTTTGATCCACTGGGAATATATTTTTTGTGGATGGGATGATGGAGCTGAATTTCATTTTATTCTCTATATCTAACCAATAATTCTAATTTTTGAATAGCCCATGTCATCTTTGTCATATACTGTTTCCATTTATATATGACCTTACTTCTAGGCTTTATTCTATTCTATTGGTAAATCAGCTCATTTCTGAACCTCACTACATTAATTACTGTAGATTTCCTTTTTCTTAGAAGTGTCTTGGCTATCCCTAGGCAGTTGCTTTTCTATATGCATTTTTCAATCAGCTTGTCAGTTTGCATGAAAACCTTTGGGATATTCATGGGAATAACATTGACTCCCTTAATCAATATTGGGGAAACTCTAAGTGGTATTTGGTCTTCCACTGATGAACATTTTCTTCCTTACTGTACATTCTTCTTTTAATAAAGTTTTATAATTTTCTTTATAAAAAAAGTACAAATTTCTAAATATCTTTGTCTTTTAGAATCCTTATGCCTCTTTTAGTTATTTTTGAAAAATAGAATTCCTGTGTTAACAATTATATCATGTACAAATCACTATAGTTTTATTGCTTCCTTCCCAAATCTTCTACCTGTTATTATTATTATTGTCCTTATTTCTCAGCTGGCAAGAACTTCTACTAGTGTTGAAAGAAGCACTCATAGTGGGCATTTCTGTTTTATTCATGACTTATAGGTAGCATTTCGAGTGTCTTGGAAGATAGTTAATAAGATTAAAGAAGTTCTGTTGCTAATTTTTAAGAGTTATAAAAATCTGAATAGATGTTGATTCCTATCAAAAGTGAGGTTTGTTGTTTGTTTTTTTTTTTTGTAGTTGAGAAGAGGTTCCCCCCTTTCTATTGAATTTAAATTATAGCTTTCCTGTTGCTAAATTTCCCTTGCATATTGTGATTAAACCATCCTTGATCATAATAATCTATTGTTCTTAAATCCTGCTGACTTTGCTAATATTTAAGATTTGGTTTTTAATTTACCTTTCTCATATGGTACTTTTTTGAATGAGGTATTAGGGCGAGAGTGGTTTTTTGTTTTTGTTTTGTTTTGTAGCATAGTATGCAAGATTAGAAAGATTAGTTCCTTCAAAGTTGGGTAGTTTGATAGAATTTGCCTCTGGGTCTCGTGTGGCTTTTTTTTTTTTTTTTTTTTTTTTTTTTTTTTTTTTTTTTTTTTTTTTTTTTTTTTTTTTTTTTTTTTTTTTTTTTTTTTTTTTTTAAGGAAATACTAACTTGTTCATCTTATTTTGCTTGATAATTTCTCCTTGATAATTTGCTTGATAGTTTCTCCTTGAGTAAGTTTTCTTGATAATTTCTCCTTGAGTAAGTTACATTTTTCAGCAATTTTTAACTTTCCTCTAAACTTTGAAATATTTTATTATAATATTCATATTACTCTGTTATTTTTCCACTGAATTTTTTGATTGTTGTTTTGTTGTTCTGTTTTCTCTTTAATTTTGTAGTAAATGCTTCATATGTGCCAGTCTGTCTGCCAAAAAACTTTACAAAAATCATTACATTATTTTTCCTGTTTTACTTATAAGAGACTCCAAGAGGGTAAGTAACTGTCCTGAAGTCACATAGTTGGTGGTGGAGCTGAATTGTACATGTTTTCTTTAAGAATCACACATGCTCTTATGGGTAGAACCTAATATCCATGTGCTAATCCTTGAGTTGAAGTGAGCCATGACATTTGT
This sequence comes from Mellivora capensis, assembly GCA_004024625.1. Taxonomy (NCBI): domain Eukaryota; kingdom Metazoa; phylum Chordata; class Mammalia; order Carnivora; family Mustelidae; genus Mellivora; species Mellivora capensis. The sequence goes on along the minus strand of PISX010000148.1, from coordinate 148,164 downwards.
CTAAAAGAGTCAACTTGGGGAGGAAAAAACTCACAAAATGTTTTGCCTTCCATCTATGATTTTGAAGCACGTTTTATTTTTTATTTTTGTTAAAATGAACTCAGTTTGTGTTTAAGAAGCACATTTTAAACCACTTCAGTTTACATTTTTATCCTTTATTGAAAATCATAACTCTTTTTTTGAGCTTTTAAGAAAATGTTATTATGGAAATATTCTTATTGTAGCTTTTCCCTTTGTATACCAAATAAACCTCAGATCATTTGTTTGACTCACAGGAACCTACTTCATGACTCTGGATCCCTTTGTGCAATGACTTGATGGTTTTCTTCTCCCAAACATAGTCATTAGTAGTTCTCAGTCACTCCCTTGGAGATGGAAAAATTCACATGAAACTTGAAACTCTTCACCACTTTTTATATGTCCACTAACCTTTGGCACCTTTCTTTACAATGGCTAGGCTGTTTTATGTTCCTGTAAATATTTACTTGGTCTCATCTTCATTTTAGTGTGCCTCAGCGAGAACAGCGTGCTCTTAGAATTTATTTGTCTAGCTGATTAGAAAACTAGAATTTCCACCTTCCAGGATATTTAATTTGGAAGCACTCATTTGCCATTTATGCTTTCAGCTTTTGAAAATTTGCCATTTCATTATCTCTCTTCCATTTTTTATCAGACAAGATAGTATGATTATCATTATTGTGTCTATTTATCTAAAACTTTCTTTTCATTGTTTTGATAATTTTTTGGCTTTATGCAGAGAACATCACTGGTATGTATTTCTCTTACAGTCTTTCCCAATATTGATTTCTGCTTGAGTTAACCTACATAGTTATCCTTACTTACATTAGTAGTAAGCTGCACTAACACAGGCTTCATTGAAATCCATTTTACTTACAGCTGCTTGATTATTTTGAAATGATATACTCCAACATGTTGAGCCATTGAAATCTTTGCAATCATTTTCTACCTCTGAATCTTTGGTTTACTAAACTAAAATGTTCTATGTCAGGTTTCATGCAGATCAGAAATTTTGGTGATGCAATAATTACTTGTTAATTTTAATCATTCATAAAAATAGGGAATATTATTTAGAGTGTTTCAATAATTATAGACATTATAGGCAGGCTACAACACATCCTTTATTTTGTTATGGTGGGATTGCTGTGAGCATGGAAGAAATTCAAAGGGTTTGTGGCTTGACTTCAGGGTTGAGGTTCAGTTACCTTCTAGCTGACGTTTTATATTTTAAATCAGTCTGTCTTTATTTATTTATTTTTTTAGTGTTTCTAGGGGAAAAAAAAGTTTTATGCTTGAAGCAAAGACCCCCAAACACCCAAACAGTATTCTGACTTGTCTCTCTTCAAGTCCCCAGTGCATTTATTTTCCTGAAGCTTTGTGCTTTCTTTTTCTTTAATAAACACTTAAAAAATATATTGCTTGCAGTTGTAATTCAACACAAGGACCTCAGAGTTGTAAGCCTTTCATGAAAACTTGTCTTAGATTTCTGCATTTTACTTACATTGTAAAACTTCATTTTTACAAAGTTAGAGCAACATTTTATTTATTTAGGTAGCATTTGTTTTTTCTTTTTTTTAAATATTTTTATTTATTTGACAGACAGAGATCACAAGTAGGCAGAGAGGCAGGCGGAGAGAGAGGGGAGAGAGAGAGGCTGAGCAGAGAGCCTGATGTGGGACTCGATCCCAGGACTCTGGAATCATGACTGGAGACGAAGGCAGAGGCTTTAACCCACTCTGCCACCCAGGTGCCCCTGTTTTTTGTTTCTCTTATAGTAATTTATTTCTACCCTTGTTCAAAAACAGATTTGAGTCATTTAGTACAAAAAATGATGAAGTGAAGAAATCAAGCAAAAGAAAAATATCGGTGCAAAATTTAAAATGAAAAAAGGAGCAAAATTAATACAAACATGGACAACATCAAGTCTAATGTACTTCCTAGAAATGGACCACATACTGAGCTCTTTCTAACCACAGATGCCAAAAGAAATATGATAATTTATATGACTCACACAGTATCTGAAATACCATGGGTACTGAGTATATGGTGTAATAAACACTTTCAATAGTACTACTACCTTAAATGTAATAATATATTTCACTAGGCTTTTTAAAAAACATATTTCTTAAGTTATTCCAATGGTGTATCAGAAAAGACTCATAGCAACAAATTTAGTTCTTTGAAATACCAACTACTCTAGTACAATACTAACTGATCATCTGACCAAGTCATTTGTTAAATTTCACAGGATGCAAATATATAGGTGGGATGGACAAGAATATCTTTGAGTGTTCTTGAAATGCCATATTAGGACTTTTTTGGGGGGGAGGTATTTTTATTTTGTTTTAGTTTTAATTAAAAAAAAAATAAACTTTATTAGTACCACATTAATACCACAATCTATATAGATTGAGACTGGTTCCCTCAGTTGGTGCCTTTGTTAGATTTCCACATGTCCTTTTAGATCTGAGAGTTATGTGTGAGAAGAGGGCACCCTATGAGGCACAGGATTTAACAGGTGTATCTTCACTATTTAGTTTATTACACTTAGACAATTTCTGGTTATGTGGATTTTCAGAAGTGCTTAATTTTGTGTTACCTGAACTAATCATCATGATCTCGGGGTCCTGGGATCGAGCCCCGCATTGGGCTCTCTGCTCAGTGGGGAGCCTGCTTCCCCCCCCCCCTCTGCCTGTTGCTCTGCCTACTTGTGATCTCTATCTATCAAATAAATAAATAAAATCTTAAAAAAAAACACTTTAGTTCTGGCAAGAAGTCATCTAAAAATATCTGGTTATCAGAAAGACTATGATAAGTGTCTTGAAACAGTAGATACTATGAATCCATTATAAAATATATGATACATTTAGAACTAAATATCCAGAACATGAAGACAAATCACATTTTATCCAGTAGAATTTAGATTCAATTGATTGATACTCAATCAAGTATTGCACAAAATTTCACCAAACAAATGATAAATATTCAAAAGTCCTATTTGTGGTTTTAACAGCAAAAGGGAAAAAGCATACCATCTGGGAAATCTCATATCCTCCCTATTATAAGAAATTTGCTATTTAGTTTGATGAAACTACCAATGTCACTAATGTACCTCAGCTTACATTATTTCTAAATTTTAAGTGAATTAATGAGTGAGGAAAAGACTTACTGGAAAAAATTAGCATTCTGAAAATATATATTGTTTTCAAAAACACTTTTAAAAATGTTTCCATCATTATAATTTTTTGGGGGGGGGGATAAAAACAATATTGTGTCACCTTAGAAATTCCTACTCCTATATACTTAAAATAATTAAAAGTAACTTTTCTGATCTGTTATAAAGATCTACAATATTAAAATGTTTTCATGAGCTTTGAAGCCATTTGTCAAATATTTAAGTTCCAAATAGTTTGCAAAATCAACAGGCTGTAGAGAATATGAAAGTTCAGTAGATGAAATACAACAAAAACCTTTATGGAGCTCATAAAAGAGACTGGAAATTATGATCCATGTGAGTCATATTTATAAAATTATGTCATCTCATGAGACCAAATATATAAAATGTGAAATTTAAAAAATTTTTAAAATATAGAAACCTAGAACTGGACCTAATATTAAGATACCCAAAAAGGGAAGCATGATTGGAAGTGAGGTAAGCAAGATGGTGGAATAGGAAGACCCTGGCTTACTTTTCTTGCACAGAAACAAAGATTCAACAACAACACATGAATTAATTTCCTTTATGAGAAATTCAGAAACCAATTAAAAGATTCCTGGCCCCCAAGTAAGCATGAAATCAGCACATTGATGCTAACAGGAAGTTTGTTGCACCCTCTCATTATACTCCCTTCCCTTGGCACGGCACCATGTGATGAGGAGGAAAGACCCAATCCAGGTTTCTCCCTGGAGAGGAAATAAGAGACTGGACCATACGTCCAATGTATGACTTTTTGTGGGGCTGCCTGAGAACTGGCTTCTGTTTCACTTGTCTCAGAGTGCTAATGGAACGAGACACACTCTGGCTGAAAATAAAAAAAGTGTTGGGTACCATAATTCTGCTCCAGAGAGCCTATAGTACAGCATACAGAGGACAATACAATTCTGTGATCTCTTCCTCAGGAAGAAAGAACAGTGAAATGTATATAACCAATGTTCTAGCTTTGCGAGGGACTGCCTAAGGAACTGACTTCTGACTAGCTCAACTCAGGTTGCTGATGGGATCTGGCATACTCTAGATGCCTGGGGATGCTTCTGAGAACCAAAAAAAAAATCAGGGCAGCATGCTGCTGTTTAACAGAATCCACACAGACCCCAAGAAAGAATAAGAGATTACAAACCTTAAAAAAAAAAAAAAAAAGAATAAAGAAAGAAAGAAAGAAACTAACAAATCCCTCTAATTAAGAATAGCAGGTACAATCCAGAGAAGACATACCCACAGAAAATATTTGAAAGGCTTATAGAAAGTTGAGCCAGGCAGATTGGTGAAGGACTTTTCCTTGTACAAAACTAGTCTGTAAAGACTGAAAGAAGTGACTGTTTTTCCAAATACTTACACACCAACACAAAGTTACAAGGAACATGAAGAAACTGAGAAATGGCTCAATTGAAGAATAAAATAAATCTCCAGAAATGAACTCTAAAGAAATGGAGGTATATGAAGGACCTGACAAAGTATTCAAAATAACCATTATAAAGATGATCATGCAGATTAAGGAAACAATGCATGAACAAAATGAGAATTTCTGAATAAGCCTCATCTGTTAAAGAAACTTCATCCATTATGAATAATCTTCCAAATAAAAAGCACATGGCCTATATAAATTCACTGGTGACTTCCATCCAGCATTTAGGGAGGAAATTATACTAATTCTCTATAATTCTTTCAGAAGACAGAAGCAGAGGGGATACTTCCTAAATTATCCAAAGATTCAACAACAAGACATGAATTAATTTCCTTTATGAGAAATTCAGAAACCAATTAAAAGATTCCTGGCCCCTAAGTAAGCATGAAACCAGCACATTGATGCTAATAGGAAGCATAGGCCACCATTACCCTAACACCAAAACCAGATAAAGATATTTCGGGAAAAGAAAACTTTTCTTTTCCTGAAAATAGAAAACTATTATGCTAATAGGAAGCTAATAGGCCACCATTACCCTAACACCAAAACCAGATAAAGATATTTCAGGAAAAGAAAACTACCGATCATTATCTCTCATGAACATATATGTAAAAATCCTCAATGAAATATTAACAAATTATATCGAACGATGTATGAAAAGAATTATACACCATGACCAACTGGGGTTTATCCTGAGTGTGTGAAACTATTTTAACACTCAAAAATCAGTTAATGTAATCTATCACAACAAACTAAAGAACAAAAATCACGTGATCGTATCAATAGAAATAGAAAAAGCATGAAAAAACATGACATGAGTCATAATAAAAAACTCTCAATAAACTAGGAATAGAAGAGAACCTCCTCAGCTTGATAAAGAACATATATAAAAAATGTAACACTAACATTATACTTAACGGTGAGAAACCAAAATCTTTACCACTAAGATCAGGAACAAGGCAAGGATGTATTCTCTTACTGCTCCTTTTCAATGTACTGGAAGTCCTGACTTACATAATAAAACAAGAAAAATAAATAGAAAGTATATAGATTAGGAAGGGGAAAGTAAAACTTTTTGTTTACAGATAACATCTATGTAGAAAATCTGAATGAAACAACAAAAAAGCTCCTAGAACTAATGATAACAGCAAGGTTGCAGGATACAAGGTTAATGTATACAAAAGCTAATTGCTTTCCTGTATGCCAGGATCAAACAAGTGGAATTTGAAATTAAAAACACTATTTTTCACATTAGCACACCCAAAAATGAAATACTTAGGTATTAATCTAACAAAATATGTGCAAGATATATATTGAGATCTATAAATTCTGATGAAGTTAATCAAGTAAAGAAGTAGATATTCCATGTTCATGGATAGAGAGATTCAGTACTATCAGAATGTCAGTTCTTCCCAATTTTTTGTGTAGATTCAATGTAATCACAATTAGAATCCTAGCAAGTTATTTTGTAGGTATTCACAAACTGATTCTAGGGTTTATATGGAGACACAAAAGACTCAAAATAGCCAACACAATATTGAAGAAGAGCTAAGTTGGAGGAGTGACACTACTTGACCTTAAAACTTACTACTGTAAAATTGTAGTAATCAAGGAAGTGTGGTATTGGCAAATGAATAGACAAACAGATCAGTAGAACAGAAGACAGAGCCCCAGAACTGACCCACATAAACTTACAGTCACCTGATCTTTGACAGAGGAGTAAAGGCAACTCAATGGAGAAAAGGTAGTCTTTTCAACAAATGGCATTGGAACAACTGGACATCCGCAGTAAAAAAAAAAAAAAAAAAGTGCATCTAGACACATGTTTTACACTCTTGACAAAACTCAAAATGACTCATAGACCTGAATGTAAAATGCAAAACTAGAAAACTAGAAAATAACATAGGTGAAAATCTAGATGACCATGTGTTTGGCCATGAGTTTTTAGATACAATAGTAAAGGCATGTTTCATGAAAGAGAGTTGATACGCTGAAATAAATTTAAATTAAAAATTTCTACTGTATAAAAGACACTGTCAGTATAATGGGGGAAAAGGCACAGACTTGTAAAAGATGTATCTGATAAAGTACTGTTATCCAAAATATACAAATAACCTTTATAACTCAATAAAAAGACAAACACCCAGTTAAAGAATAGGGCAAAGACCTTAACAGACACCTTACAAGAGAAGGTATCTAGATAGCAGATAAACACACAAATAGATGCTTCACACCATTTATTATCAGGTAAATTCCAATTAAAACAATGAGATTGTCACTACATGATTATTAGAATAGCCAAAATTCAGATCCCTGACAACACCAAATGCTGGAGAGGATGTGGAGTCTCATTCATTGCTACTGAGAATGCAAAATGGTCCAGTTGCTTCGAAAGATAGTTTGGTGGTTTCTTATATACAATACTAAACATACTCTTACCACTTGATTTGACACTTATTCTCCTTCATATTTATCCAACGGAGTTGAAAACTTATATCCACACAAAAACTTGCGCACAGATGTTTGTCGAAGCTTTATTTATGATTGCCTAACCTTAGAAGCAACCAAGTTGTCCTTCAGAGGATGAATGTGTAAGTTGTGGTACATCCAATCAATAGAACATTATTCAGTGCTAGAAAGAAATGAGCCGTTAAGCCATGAAAAGACATAGAGGAACTTTATTTTTACTTTTTTAAACGATTTTATTTATTTAGAGGGGGAGAGAGAAAGAGAGCATAGGGGGATGGAGGGAGGGGCAGTGGGAAAGGGAGAAAGAGTCTTAAGCAGACTCTGCATTGAGTGTGGAGCCCAATGAGGGGCTGAATCTCAGGACCAAGACTAAGAGGCTTAACTGACCGCACCACCCAATGGAAAGACTTTATATAACATTCTGGAAAGGCTAAAACAATAGATACCATAAAAAAGATCAGTGATTGCCAGAGATTGCAGGGAGAGAGGGATGAATTGTTAGAGCACAGGGCTTTTAGGACAGTATAACTACTCTGTATGATGTTCTAATGGTGACTACATGTTATTATAAATTTGCCCAAACTCCGAGGATGTACAACATTATGAGCACACCCTAATATAAACTTTAGACACTGTATGCTAATGGAGTGCCAGTGTAGTACATCGGTTGTAACAAATATACCATAGGGGGTGGCGGCATGGGAATGCTGATAATGTTTGAAGCTATGCATGTGTGGAGATAGGGAGCATGGAGAAATCTCTTTGTACTTTTCTCTCAATTTTACTATGAACCTAAAACTACTCTAAGAAATAACCTATTAAATAGCATCCTTTAGAAATTCAGTATTTATGGTTCAAAATGCAGCTTTTCAAACTTACATTCGGTAAAAATGCTGCACAAAAATAATTATTTAGTGACTGTTTCCTAATGGCTGGGTGAATTGACTGATTCATCTATTTTCACAAATGAGACAAACTATTATAGCAACTCTTCTTTTGTTTAATTTTTTAAAGTGAGGGAGAAACAAGTTCTACATTTATAAAGTTCCTTCTGTTTTATTCTTTTTGTGATTCAAAAGTGTTAGCATTTAGTGAATAAATTGCAACATTGTATTATTAATTCTGCTGGATATTTTGATTGGAGAGAGTTAGCAAAATATGTAGCATTACAATGGGTAGTTGGACTGAGGCATCTTTATCATAAGGATATAAGTCATGAATTTCAAGTAGTAGATGTGTAGGTACAGTTCTATATTGCTAGTCTTTGTAAAATGCCTGCAAATAATTATGCTGACATTTTCATTTTAAGGTCAAAAACTTCTGTGAGCTCCACCTCCTTTTTCCTGTTTTATGCATTGATGTATTTTTATTTGTTTTGGTAGAAAATGTTCATGTATTAAATGTGGCAGCAACTGGTTTTGAAACATACTGGTTTCAGGGAAAAAAAAAAAAACATCTGTAGAAGAAATTGTGTATTTGGTTTGGTTGAAATGTGGGTGGAAGACAGCTGCTTTTAGACTTTCTTCATAAATCAGTCCACCCCAGTGGATATAAAATGCTAGAGAGAATTTCAGAAACAGGGGTAGATTGCCTACTCAGCCAAAAAAGCATAAACAAAATAGTTAAAAGATATCATCATGTTACCATAGTTACATGAGCATCTTCGTTTCAGAAGTTTAAAAAAAAAAAAAAAAGATCTGTATTAGAGTCTTCTACAGGGAACGACTCTCCTTACGTGGAATTCTAAGGTCTGGACTAAGTTAAAATTTATTTAAACGTATTATATATTCTGTGACGTTCATGTGGAAATTTTTATGTGTGTATATGTCTGTGTATGGCACGCCTGATTTGGAAAACAAAATATACTTAACATGTATTTTGCAAAATATAGGCAAGAATTTAAAGCAACTGTTTACCCTGAAAGCAAGATCTAGTATGAAGACAAATGTAGCATTTAAGCTTTCCCGTATCAAGCCTCCTTCATGAAATAGTCACGTGATTGGGGTTGGAATTGTCCTATTTTTTATCTTAATAAATGTTAAAAGATGTGCTGTCTTCCTTGCTTCTGTAGAAGCCAAAAAAAAAAACAAACAAACAAACAAAGCACTGAGAATTATGTACTTCACCTTTTTAAATAGGAAAACCTAGACTTTTTATTTATATTCGTCCTGAGATTGTTAAAAATAATTCTATTCAAATTGTAAACTACATGAATTTTCCCTATATTCACATTTTATATTTGCTTCATATTTGTTTCATATATTACCTTGAAATATTTGAATTTTATGTCTACAGATTTTTTTATCACTAGAATACTACATTCACAAAATGTGGATAAAAACTCTGATATGTTAATTTCCTTAAGAATTTATTTCCTTTGAACTATAAAAGCCATGCATTGTTTTCATTTTGTTTCTTTCTTTAAAAACATACTTTATTTCGTGGTTATTGTGTGCATCATTTATATGAGGAGTCACTATGAGAATTGTTTTAATCATTTATTATTATAGTTAAATTAGAGAAGAAAAATTACATCATAGCTTTAAGATCTCTACCTAATTTTACTGTAAATATTACTAAAAAGATTTCTTAAAAAATAGTCTTCTTTCAAAGTTTAAGCTGCTCTTTGCAGGCAGTAATGACTTTTAGACTTTAATCTTACTCATTTCCACTTTCCTTAAAGTTGATTTTTTTCTGTAAATTTTAGTTGAATAACTGATGTTTCAGGACTTTCTAGCCAAATATGTTACATGAATATTTATATCACTGTTGATACCACTTCAGTGTTTGTTTTATTTCTACATTTAATATTTAAGATGTTTATGGATTATTCTACTGCAAGTTATTAGGATCATACTTGCCAATAAAGTCATATAAAGATGTCAGGTATTTCTATATTGGATTTTATAACTTCCTCCATAGGATCATTATGTTAATAAGTATTGAAAATTAGATAAAATGATCAGTGAATCTGAGATATTTAATTCTCCATGAGCTCCTAATGCTTTTCTGATATTCTGATGACATAAATGGTCGTCTTTTTATCATAAGAGTTAATAATGAATTTAATTTTAAGATTCTGTACCACAACCAAGCATTTCTTATGAACAGTTTTATGGACTTTAATGCAAAGATAACAACACATAAGACATATTCTGCCTTTTAAGACCTTTTATTCTAGTTTAAGAGGAGAGGATGTTTATATTCCATTTTCTTGTTCTGTATATTCATTCATTCAGTAAGGTTTTTTTTTTTAATATCCACTGTAAGTATGCCAGGTAGACCTGAGACTATACATGATGAATAATACGTAATTTCTTTTCTTACAGAGCCAGAATAAACGTTAAGTAAAGGATTAACTCTGCTAATTATTACTGAGTTAAAAATACAGAATTCGAGGTATACAACAAGCTATGATATTGCAGAAGGCTAAAGAATTAATGTTGGGAATAATAATGGAAAATTCCACAGATGGTTTGACATGGGCATTGGCCTTAGTAAGAGTAGCGTTTGTCCTACCACAGAATGTCAAGAAAAGCATTTTAGTCTATGTGAACTTTATGATCACACATTTAAAAATGTGTGAAAATACATGATGAGCTCAAGGATTATAAGAAATCTGGTGTGGCTGTAATCCTGGGTACATAGTGGAATGATGAGAAATAAAACTGAAAAGGGAGATTTGGAGCCATGTTAAAAAATTTATTTTATTCTATAGGTAATAGGAAACCACTAAGGAACTTTGTTTTATTTTTTTAAGTTAAAAAAAAACCTAGTTAATATATAGTATAATATTATTGGTTTCAGTGGTAGAATTTAGTGATTTATCACTTACGTATAACACCCAGTGCTCATCACAAGTGCCCTCCTTAATATCCATCCCCCCATTTAGCCCACCCCCCACCTACCTCCCCTCTAGCAACCTGCAGCTGGTTTGGTTGTTTTTTGTTTTTTTTTTTAATTAACATATAATGTATTATTTGTTTCAGGGGAACAGGTCTGTGATTCATCAGTCTTACACAATTCACAGCACTCTCCATTATTTGCTCTATATAGTTAAGAATCTCTTATGGTTTTACTCCCCCTCTTTTTTTCACCTTCCCCATGTTTATTGGTTTTCTTTTTTAAATTCCACATATAAGTGAAATTATATTTGTCTTTCTTTAACTGACTTAATTTGCTTAACATAATACATTCTAGCTCCATCCACATTATTGCAAATGGCAAGATTTCATTCTTTTGTTTATGGCTGAGTAATATTCCATTATATATATGTGTATGTACACATTGTGTGTGTGTGTGTGTGTGTGTATATATATATATTATGTTTGTGTGTGTCTGTGTGTGTGTGTGTGTGTATTCTTTATCCATTCATCAGTAGATGGATATTTGGGCTCTCTCCATAATTTGGCTATTGTTGATAATACTGCTATAAACATCGGGTATATGTCCCCTTTAAATCAGTATTTTGTATCCTTTAGGTAAATACCTAGTAGTGCAATTTCTGGGTCATAGAATAGTTCAATTTTTTGGTAAATATTTTATTTATTTATGTATTGTATTTGAAAGAGGGGGCGAGTGAGAAAGAAGATGAGGGGTGGGGAGGGGCAGAAGGAGAGAGAGAAGCAGACTCTGGGCTGAACAGGGAGCCTGACATGGGGCCTGATTCCAGGACTTCAGGACCGTGACCTGAGCCAGAGGCAGAGGCTTAACCAACTGAGCTCCCAGGTGTCCCAAGATACTTCTATTTTTAACCTTTAAGAAAAAAAAGGATTTCATTTATTTATTTGTCAGAGAGAGAAAGGGAGCATACAAGCAGGGGGAGTGGCAGGCAGAGGGAGAAGCAGGCTGCCTGCTGAGCAAGAAGCCTGACTAGGGACTAGAACCCAGGACCCTGGGATCATGACCTGAGCCACAGGCAGACACTTAACTGACTGAGCCACCCAGGCATCTCTATTTTTACCTTTTTAGAAATCTCTATACTGTTTTCCAGAGTGGCTACACCAGTTTGCATTCCCATCAGCAGTGTAAGGGGATTCCCCTTTCTCTACATCCTCATCAACATCTGTTGTCTTCTGTGTGTTAATTTTAGCCATTCTGACTGGTGTGAGCTGGTATCTCATCGTGATTTTGATTTGTATTTTCCCGATGGTGAGTGATGTTGAGCATCTTTTCATGTGTCTGTTAGTCATCTGTATGTCTTCTTTGGAAAAATGTCCATTCATGTCTTTTGCCCATTCTTAACTGGAGTATTTGTTTTTTAGGTGTGGGGTCTGATAAATTCTTTATGCATTTTGAATATTAACCATTTTTCAGATATGTCACTTGCAGATATCTTCTCCCATTCCATAGGTTGACTTTTAGTTTTGTTGATTATTTCCTTTGCTGTGCAGAAGCTTTTTATCTTATTGAAGTCCCAGTAATCCATTTTCGCTTTTGTTTCCCTTGCCTCTGGAGACCTGTCCAGCAGGAAGTTGCTGTAGCCGAGTCAAAGACTTTGCTACCTATGTTCTCCTCTAGGTTTTTGATGGTTTCCTGTCTCACACTTAGGTCTTTCATCCATTTTGAATTTATTTTTGTGTATAGTGTAAAAAAGTGGTCCAGTTTCATTCTTTTGCATGTAGCTGTAAAATTTTCCCAGCACCATTTGTGGAAAAGACTGTCTTTTTTTCTTGGATATTCTTCCCTGCTTTGTTGAAGATGAGAGGACCATAGTCTTGGGTCCATTTCTGGGTTCTCTGTTCCATTGATCTATGTCTGTTTCTGTGACAGGACCATACTGTCTTGATGATTGCGGCTTTGTAATATAACTTGAAGTCTGGAATTGTGATGCCCGCAGCTTTGCTTTTTTCCCCAAGGTTGCTTTGGCTATTCTGGATCTTTTGTGGTTCCATACAAATTTCAGGATTGTTTGTACTAGCTCTGTGAAAAATGCTGGTGGTATTTTGGCAAAGATTGCATTAAATGTGGAGATTACTTTGGGTAGTATAGACACTTTATTTATCAGTATTTGTTCTTCTAATCCATGAGAATGGAATTTTTTTTTTCCATTTCTTTGGGTCTTCTTCAGTTTCTTTCCCAAGTCTTCTATAGTTTTCAGAGTACAGATCTTTTACCTCTTTGATTATGTTTATTCCTAGGTATCTTATGGTTTAGGTACAATTGTAAATGGGATGGATTTCTTGATTTCTTTTTTATTACTGGTGTATAGAAATGCAACAGATTTCTATACATTGATTTTGTATCCTGCAACTTTGACGAATTCATGTGCAGTTTTTGGTGGAGTCTTTTGGGTTATCTACCTAGAGTATCCTGTCATCTGAGAATAGTGAAGGTTCGACTTCTTCCTTGTCAATTTGGATGCCTTTCATTCTTTTTGTCTCTGATTACTGAGACTAGGACTTCCAGTACTATGTTAAATAACAGTGGTGGACATTCCGTCTTGTTCCTGACCTTAGAGTAAATTTAAAAGCTCTCACTTTTTTCCCCATTGAGGATGATTTTGGATGTGGACCATCTGTATATGACCTTTAAAGGACTTTTTAAAATAGGAAATGGCATAATTAGATGACTTCCATTAATACTTGCCCAATCTAAACCACCAACGTTATTCTCATTACTGCTCTCCCTGATTTCATTTTTTAAAATTTTTTTAAAAAGATTTTATTTACTTACTTGACAGAGATCACAAGTAGGCAGAGAGGCAGGCAGAGAGAGAGGGGGAAGCAGGCTCCCTGCTAAGCAGAGAGCCCGATGTGGGGCTCAGTCCCAGGACCCTGAGATCATGACCTGAGCCGAAGGCAGAGGCTTTAACCCACTGAGCCGCCCAGGCACCCCTCCCTGATTTCATTTTTTCCTCTCAACTGAAATCACTCTTAGGCTTGAAATCTTACAGGGCCTCCCATTGTGCTTAATGCAACAACTTTCTGGTTCTTCATAGTTACACAGAGATGATTTTTGCTCTTATCTACTTCTCTAGTATTTTAGCTGTTTTCCAACCCACTAAGGTCCAGCCATGGAGTAGAGACGTGTAGAGATGGAAGACCTATTGTAAGACTATTGGAGTACTTTAGGTGAAGATACAGTGGGGCTGAACTGGAGTCATGTTAATAATGATGAAATTGAAAGGATGTAACTTGAAAAATACAACCTTTAGGAGATGTATTGGAAAGAAAGATGAAAAAGACATGAAAGATGACTTCCATGATATGAAAGAAGTTTAAACTAGGTTGCCAGAAAAAAACGATGGTTTCATTGATAAAAATTAGGAAAGTAGGGTACAAATATTTAGTTTGGAATTAAGTACCATATACTTATTGGGATGTCTGGTTTGCTTGCAATGTTTTCTATAATTTGTCTGTGTCACTGCCATATTCTCTGCCATAAAAGTTTTTACAAAGGCAGAATCTTGAGTTGAATTTACTAGTTGACCCTAACCCCATGGCCATTTTTTATTGGGTTAGAAATTAGCTTCCAGAATTTAAGACTGGGGCGATGAGTGTCAATATCTTTGTTTCTGGGACCATTATACTATGAATTTGGAGCTCAAAGATTTCCTTTAACCCACTGTACTTTATGAACTAACAACATTGCTGAAAAGTTATTCCCTAGAAAGAAGAATCAAAGAGGTGAGAAACATATGCCAGAAGAGAAAGGAATCATACTCTCCTCTCTCATGCTTCTTGAGATGTGGCTACATTGTTACCTCTGAATTCCTTTAATAAAGTCCTCCTTTGTACTAAAGCTAGCTGAAGTACATAAAAAATGTACTGCCTAATTCAGTTGATTTTGGAGTTGTCAAATCTGAGCATCTGGTAGGATTCCTAGATTGGAGTTTCTAGCACCTCCATAAAACCACAGGCCTTAGAGTCAGAAGAGAATTCTGTCTTGGGTGTAGAAATTTAAGTCTTTCAGATTCAGATTACATTAACTTTTTTCAGGCACTTCCTGTTATCGCCCTAGTGTTGTGCCAGTCATTTTTATACTTATCAATACAACAATGCAGTGATATTCTGATTCTCTCAGGGGAGCAAGGTGTGCGCTGGTTGGGACTGGGACTGAGGGTTGGATCTCAAGGTGTTGATCAGGACTCACTGAAGTAATAAAAATTGAAGGTAGCTAGCTCAACCCACTGAAGATCAATGTATGGATTCATGAACCTGAAAAATACAAAAACAAAGGTGAAGTTTGAGGAGAAGGTGAGGGGATAATACATCCAGAATAACACTGAATTTACTTGTCATGTCTGCTTAGGTTCCTCTTGACTGGACAGATCTGATTTCCCTTTTACCTCCAAAATTATTTAGGAAAATATAGTAATTTCTACTGGCTGGGGCATTTTGGTTTTTATTCTTCCTATGGTATATACAGTTTGACCCATGTAATTTAGTTTTTGAGATTTGTTGTAATATTCTTAGTGTCCTATGATAAATGGTCAATATGGTAAAAGTATTATGACTGCTAAAAAATATTATGAATGTGAGTCAATGTGATTTATTTTATAAAAGGACTTTTGATACAGATTTTATATATACATATAAATTTAACTTTGTTACACTTTTTAAATCATATTTCTATTATTTTTAATTTGAGTGTAATTGTTATACAATGTTACATTAGTTTCAGGGGTACACATAGTGATTTGACAAGCTTATATATTGTGCTGTGCTCATAACAAGTGTAGCTATAACCTTTCACTGTACAAGACTATTACAATATCACTGACTGTATAGGCATTAGGTATCCCCTAATTATATTTATATTTATCAAATATTTTTATTCATTCTTATACATTTAATGTATAAGTACTGATATACTAATACTGGCCTGTTACAGTCTTCCCAAATACTTGTGTTTCTGTAAGTTTTTCTTTGCATTTATGATAATGTTTTATACATGCATTTTATTTTATTCATTTTATAAACATTCATTATCATTATTTTTTGTTATGAAATGTACCTTGTTTTCTACTCTCTTGGTCCAATTTGTTTCCTTGCCTTTATTTCTACTCTGACAGTAATATTGCTATCCCTGCTTTTCTTTTACTCTACAAAGTGAATTCTACAGTGCCTTGAACATAACTGATGCTCAAATATTTGGAGAGTGAATGAATGAATATATGCATTTTATGCCTATTTATAAGAATGTGAAAAGTAGAGGGTGAATGCAGAAACTACATAAGCAATTTTCTATGGAAGAGCCAGCTGTTTCCACATATATAGAATAAATGGTTTTTTTTTCCCCTATCCTCTAAAGCCTCACTTTTTCATATAACTAATTTTCATATAACTAATTACCTCTGGGTTGAAGAAGCTGTGAATATCTGTATACCCACCCTACATGTTCAGTAGCCACCATGATGTGAAAGAAAGAGAGGGACAATAATGTTTAATTGTAACTCTTTTTCTCAACCCTTAAAATATCACTGTTCCCTGTCAATGCTTCATCTACTTGGCATTTTTGCTTCTTCACTGTTTTTTTTAAAGTAATTCATCTCACAAATAAAAATGCATATTATTTATAACACTGAAGATGGCATATGAGTTTTGTAACTGCAAGATTTTGTTTTCATCTTTGTAAGACTTATACATATGCATAAGTGCATAATATCTATACTTACAAATGTTGTAAGTGTATGAGATTTATTCTATTCAAAAGGAAATAGGAGAAAGGGTTTAATATTCCAAAGTTTTTTTTTTCTTGTGGAAGTATTTAATTTTCGGAAATACATTGAGACAAAACTCTGCTAAAATGTTATTGTAGGAGAAATTGTAAGAATGAATCAAGAACACAAATATGAGCTATTCACAGACAGAATATAAAAGTGATTGCCCTCCAGCATTAAAAGAAAGTATAAAGATGGTTTGAAGATTCATTGAACATATCTACACAGGCACAGTGCAGGATGAATTTGAAATAATAGACAGTGGAGGCCAAGTCATTTCCACTCATAGAGTGAATGATACAGAGTCTCTCTGTATGTATGATATTCAGAAATAAGCTAATTGGAGAGACTACAAAATATATTCTGAAAGTTAAACAAGTTTCTATTTTAGTTAGGCCAAATGACCACTTTATTTATTTTTTAAGGCTTATTTATTCATTTTTTTTGTAATCTCTGCACCCAATTGAGGTTTGAACTCACAACCTTGAGTCACATGTTCTTCTGACTGAACTACCCAGGCACCCCTACATTACCATTTAAAATGAGGGTTTTCTTCAAAGAATATTTTAGTCATTGGATTTAACAGATATTTATTGGATTAATCCTTTATGCTGGGGATAAAGTAGTGAACAAAACAAAAACATTATGCTTATCAAGCAAACCCTTGGCTTATTCCATTTAATAATATACCTCTCCATTTTTTTAAAGCATAATTAGACTCTCCTTTAGGTTTAATCTTTAATCATTAAGGAAAGTTAAGGAAACAAAGAGAATTAATATTAATTGGCCAAATACTTTACAGGACTTTATATATGTTTTTTATACCTTATTAAAAATTAAGGAATTTCCAGGCTTATAGGATGTGGGCCCATTTTATGTTTAAGGAGAATAATGTTTAAAGAAATGATTAAAGAATGAAATTCATTCAGTTTGTTCAAGAAATATTTATAGAGTCTTTACATTGTACTGGACAGAGTTCTAAGCACTGGAGATTCGGGTCACACAGCTAATAAGCATCAAGACCAGGATTCAAATTCTTGTGTTACTCTTAAAACTTGTGCTTTTCTCAGGATGCCTTTTAGAACCCTTGTGGAATGAATTGTCTTCGTAATTAGCTACTTTGTATATGTAGAAAGAGGTACCAGAGACTTGAGAGGACAGGTGCAATGTCCACACTTAGAGTAATTTACCCAAACCTCTTTTTAAAAATTCTGGTTGACCATATCATATCATGTAGAACTGTCTTTTCAGAATTCTACATTCGTATTTTATATGTGGCTTTCTCCAAATGTCTTTATGTTGAAAGGCATAGTTGGAATCCTTGCATTTTATGTAAAATTATTTTCTGGGTAACATTTTTTATTCTTGACCACTCTTGTCTTACAAAATAATCTGATGATAAATTCTTCTCAGAATTATAAAGCTGTAACTTTCCTCCAATAGGATTTGAGATACAGTTTTCTTCCTTTTTTTAAATATATACTTTGTAATAGGTTTTATTCTTGGTGTACCTATTTTACCTATGAGTATTCCAGGGACTTGCAAATATATACATTTATAACTGAGAACTTTTTCTCAGGCTCTTTACCTGAGTATGTCACTCTCTATGGTCATACCTAACACACCTTGATAATCTCACAGACATGTAAAATTAAACCCAGTAAATGTAGTAATCCATCAACTTTTACCCCAAATCTCCTTCTCTTCTGCTGCCTATGTTGAGAATGACAATCATCTCAAGTTAACATCATGCCCAAGTCAGACAGTAAGCACTAACCACTATTTCTTTCTTTTCACACACCCAGTTAGTGACAGTCTCATTTATTCTACTTCCTTTAGATTTCTTGGAACCCTCCACTCTCCTCTTCCTTCTTTTTGCTACTGCCTTAGTGAATTACCATTTCTATGTAGCTGTACTTTTCCCACTGGCACTCAGCCTCCTCCTTGATGAATCTTAGTCCTGAGTCCCAGGATGATTGGGGGGTCTTGTGTCCACTGAATAGGACTCTAATTAATACTCATTGTGATTGATGTTATACTGGTTTTGCATGTTTAAGATCCACTCCTAGGGGCGCCTGGGTGGCTCAGTGGATTAAAGCCTCTGCCTTCAGCTCAGGTCATGATCCCAGGGTCCTGGGATCGAGCCCCACATCGGGCTCTCTGCACCTCGGAGAGCTTGTTTCCTCCTCTCTCTCTGCCTGTCTCTCTGCCTACATGTGGTCTCTGTCTGTCAAATAAATAAATAAAATCTTAAAAAAAAAAAAAGATCCACTCCTAGGCTAGAAATTCTTTGAGGATAGGTAGATGTCATAGCTTTGCCATCATTGCATAGTGCCTACTATGCAGGAGATACAATAATAGTTGGGAGATATAAAAGAATGAATGAAGAGTCTGTCTTGAAACTTTTTGGAAGGACCTTGGATAAAAACAAATAAAACTGGAAAAAAAAAAGTAAATACCTGTTCATTCAGGTTATAGTTTTTCCATACCTGAAATATCTGTTGTTACCATTTAATTCAGACCACACTGAAGTTTTGTTTACTGTTGGCTACAAGTGGGTTTTACAAATAAATATTCACAAAAAATTAGGCTAGAGAGAAGGAAAAGGAAAATATTGAGTTGGCTTATTTTTCAGTTCTATTCTTGACCACAGTAAAGACTGCAGCTACATAAAGTTAACTTAATAGGCTTATTGAAATTGGTAATAGCTAAAACTTAATGCAACACTATTTTGTGGCAGACACTGTTTTAAGTGTGTTGTATATATAAAATGTTTATGCTCACAAATAAGGCTGGTAATTATTTATCATTTATTATTATTATTACTTCCAGTTTACAGTGAGTAAACTGAACCATAGAGGGACTAGTGTTTTTCCTAAAATCAAACAGCTGAGACAGGATGGATTCAAACTTAATCCTGTTTCATTATTCAAAAAATATCTGTTGATTTTATCCTGTGTTCCTGTTTTCTTGGCACTAGAGATGTAACGATGAGCAAGACAAAGTCCCTGCTCTATATGACTTATATTTTACATATGGGAGGGTGGAGAATGTCAGATAATAATATGTTCTATGATGAATGATAAGCAATGTAAGGGGAAAGAGGTACCTGGATTGTGGGAGAATGGTGTTTAGCATCATACAGAGAGTAATCAAAGAAGGTCTGTCTTGTAGGGTAACATTTAAGCAGAGACACGAAGAAAACCATGAGACATGAAGCCAACCAGTTACATTGACATCTTGGCAAAAATAGTCCAGGGACGTGGAATGACAAGTGCAGCCTCCCTTAGATAGGAGCATAATCTGTATACTTAAAGAACAATAAAGAGGCCAGCATGGCTAGAGCTCGTGAGTATGAGAAAGAAGAGTGAAAGAAGAGTGGTAGGAAGTAAAGCCAGAGAGACAGATATAGAGAAGAGCCATATCCTATGAGAATTTCTAGACAATTGAAGCACTTTGGTTTTTATCCCTTAAAATGAAAGCTGTTGTAGGCATTTGAGAAGACGAGTCTTAACATAATCACCTCAGCTGCTGTGTTGAGAGTAGATAATAGGAGCAAGAGAAAAAGCGGAAGGACGATTTAGGAGTTACAGTTACCCAGATTAGAGATGATGGTGGCTTCGGACCTACTGGTAGTGGTAGAAGTAGTGGTGGATGGTCATTCAAGAGGTTTGAGCTATGGATACATTTTCAAGGTAGGAATAGTAGAATTTGCTGCAGGGTTATGTCTTCATCATTATATTATACTGTATTTGGTGAATGCTTTGTGATCGTCTGTATACAGAGCAAGAACAAAAGGCTGGGGTTTGACTAGTTATGTCAATTATCTTGTGAGAAAGAAAGATGGATTATAGCATCATCTCTTCAAGAGTGAGCATAGTTACAAAGACAGGTGTGAGGTTCTAGAATGGCGTTAGTCTACCAAAACTGTATGAGAGAATGAAAGGAAGGATCTGAAGAGAGCAGCAAATACATCATCAATTGGTATATCCTGAAATACTTAAAAAAAAATGGAAAAGAAAAAGCCACTGTTAGTAATTTTATTGACCATAATTGTTCAGTTTGCTCCCATAATATTATAAGACATTAAAAGTCTTAACAGCATTGCTCATGACAATATTTTTTTGACCTATAAATGGAGTTTGACATTGTCTTTTTCTCGGGTTGAATGTGAAAAAGTTTTCTGTCTTAAAAACATCAGAAACAGTGTGTAGTAGACTAGCTGAAGAACCTCTAGAAAGTTTCATTTATTTGAACATAAATTGTAATGTTTTACAGTGCTTGGACTGCGATGAAGTTTAAGGTACCACAGTTAAGCAGAGAAACCTGAGTAAGTGATTAATAGTTTAGTACCTCATTTCCTGTGGGAATGTGGCTTCCATTTGAAGAGGAGAATATTATAGTCTTATTTAGTATAAAATTCATATATTGTGGAAGAGTATGTTAGAAGTCCCAGTTGGGTTTTACCTGAATTTATTATCTTATAAAGTCAAATACAGATGCATCTTTCATAAAAGGAATAAGCTTATTCTAAAGAGTAATATCTGAGACTCTTCGATCAACTTATTACGTTTTGATGACCATTTCAGATGATGAACAGTAGATATAGAGTAACCAGAAGAATACAAATGAACTTAAAAAGTTACTGAGGAACAGCAACAGAATTCAAAATTCAAAGCCGTTAACAAACAAATTTTTGCCCAACTGGGTTACAAAAGGAATAATTACTCTAAGATACATTAAAGCTGTTTGCACTTAAACAGGACATTAAAAAATTCTGCTTTGGGCCATTTATTTTATGTTCAGTGACCTAACATTTTAAAGTAGATTTGGTTTCTGAGGTTTAAAAAAAAAAATTCTAAGAGAATTCCTCATAATATCATTTTCCTTATAAAGTATTTCCTTGACTGGGAATGAAGGATAAAGCCAGAGCATAATAGGAACTGGAGAAAGATGTGTGAGTCTCAGAGGTACCTACTAATTTCTTAATTCAGCCCTTATTTAGAGAGTACATGTTGAATGGCTCTTGTGTTATATGATTGCTCAGTCATAAAACAAGTTTCCAACTGGAGAAAGAAAGTAAATATGTGTATGTTGAGAAAGGAGGATAAATAGGGAAGAAATGGATAGGGTCATTAGGACCTGAGATGTGAAAACAGCTGGTAACTTGATGTGGAGAAAAAGGACAAAGCTTAAAATACAGAATTATACATTGATGGGGTTAATGATGGGTTTTCCTAATAAGAATCGAGTTAACAAATTCTAAATTATTATTTATAAGAAGTCTGAAATAATACATTCCGGAAAGATTTACATCTGTAATAGGTTACCAAAAAAGCCTCAGATTTCCCCAACATGAAGACATGAATGCATGTCTTCTTACAATGTGACTTGGCAGTTTCTCCCTTGAAAAGTCTCTTTCTCTACTTTCTTGAATCAGGGAAGGAATTATGAATTAATTTGACCAACAGAATGTGGCAGAAGTAGTCTTAGCTCAGAAAATAGTGAAGTACATCAGTTGAAGAATATAAACAAGTTGCAAAAGAATTTGACTGCATTCTTGAGTGATAGATCCTAGTAAGTTATTAGAGGTAAGTTACTTTTGAAGCCAACATCATGAAATTATCTAAGAAGTTGTAATCACATAAAGTATCCTTTGACGACTCTATTAAAAACAAAATCCTGTGCTGAACAGACCCCTTCACTGGCCTGATTTTTCTGAGTGTTTTATTATATTTTAGCATATTGACACAAATATTTGCTTTATTTTTAATAGCTGAAGAACAAAAATCCCTATGAACAGCTAAGGATTTTACACTTTCCAGTTTTCAAACTCTTAAATACCACGAGAACCCTTCAGATTTTAGTTTTCTTCTTGCTAATTTAAAATGAGGTCATACATCCTTTAAAGAAAGAACCAGATTCATACTGGTGAATATCTTAGTGGTTAGAGCTGCACAGGTAAGTTTGTGTAATGGCGTTTTAAAAGACATTCCCAGGCAATTAGCTGAACACATGAAGAAAGAAATTAAAGAGTGGGTGGAAGAAGAGCTGCCTATTTTTGACAATAAAACAAAAGGAGATGGTTTTCAGTTTGGTACAAGAAACAAGCGCGTGAATGTCTGTATAAGATTACTGTCTCTCTCTCTCTTTCTGTTTAAATAGTAAGAGATGGTACAAAATCTGTGCGAATCTGTTAGAGAGCAGTGAAGTTTCCTTTTGTTTGATCTGCAATTGTTGTTGTATGCCATTAGGTAAATTTTGATGCACTTTCAATAAAAAGAACTATTAATGAATTAATGTTTATAAGTCTCTTTGAGCTCATCAGATGAAAGGTGTTATATAAGTGTAAAGTAGTAGTATTGTGGTGGTTTCCATGGCAACAGTAACTTCCCCACCTGACAGAAACTCACAAAGTAAGGTGGGTGAACTAAAGTTGCTGTGATAACTTTTTGCACTTTCTAATTTAAAGCACTTCAAGCTGGTACTTTACTATTGCATACGTATTTTATTTTCATTAACATAAATTATATATTTTCATGTAGCCGTTTCTAAACTGTTATTATGGGTGCACTTCATAGTATTCTCATTATCAAGGGAAAAGACAGTTGTTTTTTTTTTAAAGATTTTATTTATCTATTTGACAGAGACCACAAGTAGAGAGAGAGGCAGGCAGGCCTCGATCCAGCTTCAACCCGCTGAGCCACCCTGGCGCCCCAAGACAGTTCTTCTTTAAACTGCCTGGATCTGGCGCCTTCCGGTTGGATGGGGGTCAGTGAAAGAATTCACCCAAGGCAGAACAAAAGAGGTAGAAGTTTATTGAACACACTGCAAGGGGGCAGCAGGCACCACAGTAAAGGACAGACTGTCTGCCAGGCGGCAGTGGTGAGTGCCTCCAGTTACAGGGTAGATAGAGGGAGGAGTGTGGAACATACATAATTTTCCCTTTTTTTTTTGGTCATTTTAGGAACTGTGCCTGGTGATGAGTAGCCAGTTTTTTTAGTGAGGGCCTAAGGCTACTTAGAGGTGGGTCATCTAATGAGCCTGCCTATTTGCATTCAGTTCACTAGGCACTGTGGGCCCTTTTGCCTTGCTCCTGTTTCTATAGCTCAAGCCTGGTGCCTAAAAGCAGCTTCTCCTCTCTGGATATTATTACTTTCAAAATATCATTCATCTTCCTTATTCCTCTGTTCTTGGAATCAGAAAGTTCTTGGGTTCAATCTTATCTCAGTTACAGTGTGATTATTTGTCTGCAAGTTATTAGTCTCTTCTTTCTCTGTTTTGTCATCTGTAAAATGGAAATGTAATAAAAAGTATCTCAAAAGATGGTTGTATTGCATGGAGCACAGGGTGTGGTGCGAAAACAATTCTGTTACACTGAAAAGAAATAAAGAAAATATGTGGGTGTAATTTATAAATTATCAAGCACCATTAAAATGTAAGGTAGCGTTAAAAAAAAAGATGGTTGTGAGGACTGAATGCAATCATGTATGTGAGGTGTTTAGTACACCGTTGGGTACATAATAAATACACAATGAGAACTAAGTACTCTATGTTGTGTTGTCTTCTACCCTTATAATAAATGTACATGGGGTCTCTTTATCCGTTAGAATTTACTGTTATTATGGAAATATTCCATATCTACAGTGTACCACATGGTAGCTGCTCGAGCACTTGAAATCTGGCTGATACCATTAAATTGTAATGGGTGGGAGAGTTTGCCTAGTGTGAATGGAGGTCTCAGTTATTGGATTCCCAGGAAAAGATTTAAATGAGAATCCACATGCAAATAAAGGTAGCCACAAGGAAAGTAGCAGGCACAAAGCAGTTTACTGAAGTGAAAAGTAAGCTCTCCAGTGGGAGAGCAGGCAGGTTCCAGGATATGGAACTGGCCTCTGCATTGTTTGGATTGGATATTGTTTGGTCTTTGCAGGCTGGAAGGAGTTGTATACAGTGGAGTGGTCTCTAAGGCTGCTTCTAGTCATCTCGGGGACTCCCCCAATGGAAAGTTTTTGACCCTACAAGGTTTGTACTGGAATCCTCCTGGCTGCCTTTCTCCATGGGAGGGGGGGTGGGAGGTGGCGGGGAGGGGGGGTGAAGGGGGAGGATGACTGAAACCACAATGCAAATACATTATAATGAGTCCAAGGGTCACCTTGGGGCAGAGGTGGAAGAGGCTGGTGAGCCTATGCTTTGCACCTGTGGCTCTTAATCTGTCAGTCTCAAGGTCTTGGAAGCTTCAAGGTCAAGATGTTATGCCCCTGAGGTTCTAATGTGTAAGCTATTTATCACAGTCTTACCTCCAGCTCTGATCTTTGCCCTTAAAGGACTTGGGACTCTGCCTCAGGGAGTTCTTCCTGCTGCTCACGTCTAGCTTCCAACTAAAAAAATGACTGAATTTTAAATTTTATTTAATTTTAATAGATTGAATAGTCACATGTGTGTAGAGATTACCAATATTGAACAATGCCCATCTAGTGTAAACCTTTATTTTTTTTTTTTTCCCCTGAGAAATTATCTTAAAGCATGGCAGTTGGAATCCTAGGTTTTCAATCTCTGGCATTTCCCCCTTGTTGACCATGCATACTAATAGCAACTAAAATTTTTACCTTTTTTTCTCCTTTAATCCTCTCATTTCTTTCTACCTTAGTTCTGTTTCTACTCCGGGACTTCTTGTCAGCTTCCAAAATACTTCCTTTCTAATGTAGTCCTCTGCTCATTTTTCTATTACCAGCTAATTCCCCATACCCTTAGCCAGCCTTTCTCCTTTTAGCTCAGTCTCACAGGGGAGGAGGGCTTTTTTTTTTTCTTTTGATAAACAAAACTTTCTATTTATTCTTTTGACCTCATTTCCTCCTAGCTCCTTTGAAACCTAGCTTCACTGTCTTTCCTCCTTCCCTCAGTCTTTTCAACACCAAACTCTCATTCAGTTGCAAATAAAAGCTATTGCTCACTCTCCTTTCTTTTCAAAGATCCAAATGAGTCATCTATGCTTATTCCAAAACTTCCTCATCTTCCATTTTTCTCCAAGTGTCTTGTTATCTAGTCAATTATATACACTCTTTTTGTAGCTGATCAAAGACTTTCTGACTTCACTTTCTTACTCATTGTTTTCCTTGACTTTAAAATACCTGGCAAAATTACTTGGTCTAATCTTGAAACTTACTCGTCCTTTGGTGGCTTCATACTGTACTGTCCTTTTTTTTTTTTTTTTAAGATTTATTATTTATTAGAGAGAGGGAGCACATGCAAGTGGGGAGAGGGGCAGAGAAAGAGGAAGAAAGGAGGAGAGAAGCTGAATCCTTGCTGAGTGGGGAGCCCTATGTGGGGCTCAGTCTCAAAAGCCTGAGATCATGACCTGAGTGGAAATCAAGAGTTGGATACATAATTGACTGAGCCACCCAGGTGTGCATATATATATATATATATATATATATATATATATATATACACACACACACACACACACAATTTTTTTTTTTTTTTTTAAGATTTACTTACTTATTTTAGCGGGGAGGGGCAGAGGGAGAGATAGAAAGACTCTCAAGCATGCTCCCCTCTGAATGCAGAGTCCAACACAGGGCTCTATCCCAAGACCCTGAGATCATGACCTGAACTGAAAACAAGTCTGATGCTTAAACAACTGGGCCACCCAGACACCTCCTATGTTATCTCCTGATTCTTTTGTAACTTTAGTGGCTCCTTTAAGACATAAGCTTCTGTTTTCTTCTTTTAGCACTGTCCTCTATACTTACTGCCGGCCCCTAGTAAACTCTCTGATAGGCTTCTACCTGCACTAGAGTCTGCATTCCCACACCTCCACACCCATTTCTGTCTTTTTAAAAGGCGTCCTTCCAGTGTCAGCTCACCATCATATGACTGTTTTGTACAAAAATCTTTTATATTTACCTATTTAAAATCTATAGCTTGAACGTCTCTATGACCCTTCCAAGATGACTGTGAGGTCAAAATTATTTTCATACTAATATTAAGATCTTATTTATCTTTTTCACTCTTCACTCTTACTCTCTCATGAATATACAATAGAGTTGTCCAGAGGCCAAGTGACATTTGATGATGTCATTGCTCTGACAACTAATGGAATATGTACTTGTCTATTCTTGTGACTTAAAATATTCTGTTTAATAGCTAACAAAGTTAGTATAGAAAGATCATCCCCTCAAACAAAAGTGGGTTATTGTTTTTTTTTTTTTTTTTTTTTTTTTTTGTCTTGTTTTACAGGGAAAGTTTCTTAATATTTTTTAAAAGGGTAAAGGCGACCTGGGAATAAAAATGTTTGAGAACTTCTATTGTAACCTCATGTGACTTTCCCATTGTTGTTTTTTCACAAAATCATGACCATATTTTCTTTCCTACCCCTATTTTAAGTATCATCCACATTTGAATGTTTAGATAAGGTGCTAAGTCCTTCATCAAGCCTTTCCTCATCTCTACTTTCATCCAAACAAATATATAATGTCTCTTGTGTGTGAACACTACCTGTGTTACTTTATTTGTATCTTTTTTTAAAATGATGTTTATAGTGTTAATATATTTAGGGGATTACTAGACTTGCTTAATTTCTTGACATAGGGAGCATATAATTTTTAAACTTTGTATTTCTCCTGAGCTTTACATATTTTAGGCACTCAGGAATTATTTAATGAGTAAAATTTTCAATAATTCAGCTCCCAGTCTATGCAACAAGAATTTATTTAGGGCCATCTCAGGGCTAGATGTTTGAAAAATGCTCGATATCTTATGCTTAATATCTCCTAGTAGATGATAAAATGTAAACAGATTAGAATCTTAATCATATTATAACATGCTACAAAATGTTTGAGTAGGGTTCATCAGAAGAAAAAAATGAGCAAGTAGGCAAATCTTTCTGTGGAAATGGGGTGTCAGAAAATGCTTTAGAGGAGAAGTTATACTTAAATGAAAATTTTGCTTGACCCAAATCATATAAGCCAGCAAACTTCCTAGAGCACATACCTGGTATACTTGGCTAAGACTGAAGAAATTATCTCTCAACACTTAAAAATATCAGCTTCCTGCATCCTAAGGAGATTGCTCTCTTCTTGATAATCTTTCCTACAAAAAGCTTATGAAGAAGTTTTTGAAAATCTTACCAGATTTCCAAGAACATCTTCAATCATTTTGTTACTGTTCTGCATTAAGTTATAAGTATCACTCCTACAAGAATTTTAGAGATTTACTTCTATGTGAGCATGTAAATTGTTTAATAAGTTAAAATTATAGGGGTGCCTGGGTGACTCAGTCAGTTAAGCCTCTGCCTTTGGCTCAGGGCAAGCCCGGTGTGGGGCTCCCTACTCATTGGGAAACTGCTTCTCCCTCTCCATCTGCCTCTTCCCTCTGCTCATGCTCTCTTTCTCTCAAATAAACAAAAATCATTTTAAAAAAGGACAATAATTCAAAAATATAAAATAAATAATAAAATTGTAAAATATACAGGGCATAAAATTTACCATTTTTACCATTTTTAAGTATACAGTTCCGTGGCACTAGGTGCATTTGCATTTTTTTGCAACCTTTACTAAAACTTTTGTCAACTTATAAAATTGAAACTATGTAACCATTAAACAGTACCTCCTAATTACCCCTGTCCTAGCCCTGGTGACCACCATTCCACTTTCTGTCTCTGAATTTGACCACTCTAGTTATCTCAGATAGGTGGAATCATACAATATTTGTCCTTTTGTGACTGGCTTATTTTACTTGGCATTAATGTCTTCTGGGTTCATCTATTTTATAGCATGTGTCAGAATTCCTTTCCTTTTTAAGTCTAAATAATATTCCGTTGTATGCCTGTACCATATTGTGTTTATCCATTCATGTTTTGATGGGCATGAACATGTAAATTGAGATTGTACTTTTCATGTATGGAACTTACTATAATCATATCAGCAAAACACTGTACTTAAGAAGGACATGAAGGTAAAGTTGTTCTGTGGTTATTTGTATTTGTTCAGGAGGGAATCTCCAAATACGTAGCTTAATAGTAGAATACATTTATTTAGCCAGAATCTTGGCAAATTAGAATTCAGATTAAAAGTTCAGATTGGGTGCAAAAATGCTCACGTTTTGAAAACTACTACTCCAGTTTGTATGCAAACTACATGTTAGACTTTTTTTCATCATTACAAACACAATGTCTGCCAGAATATTGTGTTTTAAGAAACAGAATAACAGGTGAGAAGAGCCAGAACCTTTTTATGAGGGCTGTGATGTTAGAGCTGTTGCTTCTGATGTTCTTAAAGCTGTTGTTTCTTTATTGTGTACTGTTAGTGCCGTTACTCATTCTGATGATTGGTGAAGTCTACACACCTCACAGGCTAAAATGAAGAAAATCAATTTCAGACTTCTGAAGTATCCACAGAGGACACACATCTTCTATGTCAGGAGGTCACTCATTTTTGGTACTGTGACTCTGAAATACTATTATTGCTTTTAAAGAAAAAGTTGGAAAAATTATAAACAGGACTAGTCAGGGACTATGTGCATGTGTACGTGTGTACCCCTGTGTGTGTATACACGAGCATGCACATTCATGCATGTGTGACTATTTTCTAGTATATATTTCTGGATTTCCACTGCTATAAATTAGTAGCCCTAAGTTATAGGAGACATGAAAAAGGCGAGGAAATAAAATTTTGCTTTCGTTGACTGTTTTGTTGACTATATCTTTTAAAAGAGTGTGATCAACAATTGAGAAGAAAATAATTCTCCCTTTGTTTTGGACAGCTCAGACCAATAATCAATTAAACATTTTATAAAGACAACATTAACTCAGTGTGTTTATGGCATTTATTGTTGTCCTTGAAATATAATTGACATTTAACTCTTTATCTGTATGTTAAACACTGGTCATAAAAGTTTGATTTCTCTAGGGCTAGCTGAACATTCCATAAAGATATTTTCTTTGTTTCATCTTGTGAAGTTATATCATTTGCAACTGGATCTTCTAAGCAAATAAATAATGCACATACTTTGTGTACAAGTTTCTGACAAAAAGTTCTGTATAGTTCAGATCTTAGAGTATACCTAGGGATATAGCAGGAGAACAGTTGCAATTAAATGTACATTTTTTTAGAGGATAGTCATGTTGCTGATATTTTGAATAGGGATAAAAAGTTAGAAAAATAATTATTTGGATGAAAGTAACTTTAAGGAAGAAAGCATTTTACATTTGCAATGGAAATTAAAGATACTGAGTGAGAAAGTAAAAGTGATAAGGATCTCCTTTGCCTTACTGATTGGTACACACTGTTCTTGAACTAAATAGTTTATATTTGACACACAAATTACACAGTCCTATTGTGCTTCTTTCAAAATTTACTTTAATAACATTAAGTTGTGATGCTACTAATATGAATCTTTTAAATGAGTTAATGCAATTCTCTTTAATTTATTATTTTTTTTAGAGCTCTTGGTCCTTCTCTTGTTTGTCACTATCCATGAGATATGAACTTTAGAATTAATGTTCCCCCACACTGGTGTTAGAGATACATTTAAGGGTATCCATCAGAGATCACTTCATTTTATATCTATAGTCTTATGTTTTACATTAATGGTCTTTTATCCATCCATTTTAAGATAGATATTTAGAGAACTTACTCTGTGGCAGGCAGTTTTCTTTTTCTTTTTTAAGATTTTATTTATTTATTTGACAGACAGAGATCACAAGTAGGCAGAGAGGCAGGCAGAGAGAGGTGGAAGCAGGCTCCCTGCTAAGCAGAGAGCCCAATGAGAGGCTCAGTCCCAGGACCCTGAGATCATGATGTGAGCCGAAGGCAGAGGCTTTAACCCACTGAGCCACCCCACACCCCGGCAGGCAGTTTTCTTGACTTTCTTTTGTCTTTGTGAAAATGGCTTACCCACTTTCTCCCAGTAGTTCATGGTCAGAGAATAATGACGGCTCTGTGTTCGTGCTTCAGAAAAGATAAAGAGAGATTCAAGAGAACTCCCCAAAAAGGCAAAAAGAAAAAAATTTTGATCAGTCTGTATACAAGGAAAGATTCAGTAAAATTTCAAATTGCTATTTATTTCTTTAGAAAGTACACATAACATGTATAACAGATACAATGTAATGATAAGACTAGAAACTGGGAAGGGAGCTTGTGAGAACTCCGAACTATCACAGCAGTTTGTTGTGTGTGTAAATGTACAACTGTTCAAAAACTACAGTTGAATAAAACTTAAAATTATTAATGAAGAGAAAAAATTATTAATGAAATTCAAAATCTTCGGAAACACTGGACTCTGACAACATCTTGGGCTCCATTACATGTTTTCTGTAAGCAGTATCGCTGTTGTCAGTGACACTTCCATCCATAAAATAAAAGACGGATAACAAATTCATGCTTTTTGAAAGGTTTCAATAAAATGATGACTATGAAAAAAAAAGACTAAATTTAATTGTATCCTTCTAAGTTTTCTTTATATAATACAGAAATTCCTAACTTACCTAGAATGCTTCATATTTCTATAATTTACTCAATGATAAATTAATTTTCTCATTCTATGATGTTACATGGACCCAAACAGATAATAATTGTAACACTTCTCTAACAATGTATAACATCTCTTTAAATACATTATATGAGAGCTATTAGATAAATTGGTCAAATGAGAAGAACTACTTGTTTATTGAAAAAAAAAAACATTGTATCCAGATGTCTTGATAAATATTTATTAATCCAAAAATTCTATGGAAATTTTGTCAGTGAAAATAAATAGTGAAGTTGCTAAATTAGTGTCTGATCTGGTAGATACAGCCACATTTAGAAAGTCTAAAGAGTTTTAACTAGTTTCTCCCCTTTCGTATAGGCTCCTAAACTAGGTACCTAAGTGCTTAGACATTAGAACTCACTAAACGAATAATGAACTTAATCAGGAAGGTTATTTGTAAGGAGGACTCTTACTGGGTAGTAAGAATTTAGCAGGGCCAAATCATTGCAAAACATTTTCACTAGCTAAATGAATATATTGGCAAATATTTTTTCTTGTCTTTGATAATTCTTCTGTGGGTCTTCCAGTTGGTATCCCTAAAATGGCTTTCTAAAATATTTGACTTGATAGGCCATGAAAAGTACTTTAAGAGAATTCAGAAACAGTCTAAGAATGGGGTTTTGAATTCCCTACTGAAATGTCAGTGATAAATCTTTAAGTCTTGGGAGTACCTAGTGAACATCTTGTCAGTTTGGTTTGGCTTTTGGGCAGATCCTAGCAGTGCTTGAGGACTGTAAATCCTCAGTGAATTTTAGACTATATATATACATATAATGGCTAAAAACCATTAGAAAACCTCCCTGATTATACTTGGAATCCAGTTTCCTACAGATTTTCATCTAAGTAAAAATATACATAAAAAGGTACAGACCTATCAAGTCGCTACTGTTAATTTTTCAAGTTGTGTTTATTTGAATATTTGAAAAGATATTATTTTGTAAAATTTCTCACAATATAACCATATAATCAGAATCTCTATTTCAATTCTAAAACTAATGATGCTGTTGTGAATTTTCCCACCTGCTGTCTTTGATAATCTGCTTTATTTCATACTGTATGTTCCTAAAGTATCCACTAATTTTTTTCATTTAAAAAAAGAACAGAAGAGGAATTGGCAAAATACATGTTTTAATTGGAATTAAAAAAAAAAAAAAAACCAGACTATTTCTTAGTGATTTTAATGTACTGAGGTCTTTCTCATCCTATACTTACAAGAGCATTCTCCCAGGATATAGAATAAAATAAATGCCTGGAATCAAATAATGATTAAGAATTATTTTGGGGTGGGGTGCCTGGGTGGCTCAGTGGGTTAAGCCTGTGCCTTCAGCTCGGGTCATGATCTCAGAGTCCTGGGATCGAGTCCCGCATCAGGCTCTCTGCTTAGTGGAGAACCTACTTCCCCCTTTCTCTGCCTGCCTCTCTGCCTACTTGTGATTTCTCTCTCTGTGTGTCAAGTAAATAAATAAAATCTTAAAAAAAAAAAAGAATTAATTTGGGGTACCTGCCTGGCTCAGTCAGTAGAGCATGTGACTCTTGATCTCAGGGTTGTAAGTTCAAGCTCCATGTTGGATATAAAGATTACTTAAAAATAAAATCTTAAAAAAATATTGTCAACAATAAACAAACAACATAAGAGATAGCTAGCTAATAATGAATGACTATTTCTCTTGATGAAAGAAGAAAAAAGAGAAGGTAATGTTTTTATTTTAATACTTCTAGCTGAAATTTGAATAATCTGTATTCCATTCATTTATTGAATTAGAGATGAGATAATGTAAGAAAATTCAGTCTGTCAAAACAGTTTGTTTCATAAATCACATAGCTGTGTTGTTTTGTCGTAATAAATGTATAGAATAGCTTCTGTAACTAGGTGATATATATAAAATATGTTTGTAAAGTAAGCAGAATTGAAAGGGAGAGTCAGTGCTAGGAAATGGGCATACTTACTCACTGCTTTTTTGAACTGTTCTTTTCTTTGCTGAAGTTAAATGGACTTCAGACCTGACCTAGTATATTTCAGTAGAAGTGATTTTTAAAAATCATTGCTCAGTCAGTTCTCATTGAATTTTATTCAAGAGTTTATATTTCCTGGGAAATTTTTTTTTTTTCAATCTTGAGTTATGTGGGTAGATTAGGTTAGATGATGGAGGTAGATCAGTGTTGGTGGAACTTCAACTGAATAGTCAATTAGAGAAGATTGAAATATTGAATTAAAAGCTGTGGATAGGAAGGAAGCCAGAGCTTCATAAATTTAAGTAGTTTTAATATTCATTTCACATTTATGAAACACATACTATATACTGGATGACAATATGCTGGTGTTATCCTTGTTTTTCTCACAAAACATCAATATGTAGGAGCACCTGGGTGGCTCAGTGGGTTGAAGCCTCTGCCTTCGGCTCGGGTCATGGTCCCGGGGTCCTGGGATCGAGCCCCGCATCGGGCTCTCTGCGAAGTGGGGAGCCTGCTTCCCTTCCTCTCTCTCTGCCTGCCTCTCTGCCTACTTGTGATCTCTCTCTGTCAGGTAAATAAATAAAATCTTAAAAAAAACAACAACAAGAAAAACATCAATATGTAGAGGATATTCCCCATTTTATTATGGTAGAAGCCAAAAGAACTGGTATCAGTTGGGACTATAAATTTGCCCAAGAGATTTAGGGGAAGGAATCATTTGGTGATTGATAGTGGTAGAGAGAACGTAAACATTTTAAGGCACCCCGGGCTTTCAGACTCCCTGTATAGTTGTAGCTGCATATGCTGTAAGTGACTGGGATATCCTCCAGCTCCCAATATCCTGAATCTTTCTTACTTAGGCTGAAAGACGTGCCCTGATGTTGGAGTTCTGGTTCTCTAGGCTGCCTGCCTTCTGTTGCCTGCATCCCATTTCTTCTGGTTTGAAAGAGATGGACAAAGTATCTCCAGTATCAGGAAAGCAGCTAGAGGCATTCTTTCACATTAATGTTGACCACTTACTTCTGTATGACCTCTTTACATGCTTAAGCACTCTGTTATTTGCTGGAAATGAGACCTTTGTGTCACCAAGAATAAGAGGAAAATGAGACAATATAAAACCAGGGATTTGTTCTGAGGATCACAAATGGTGATCTGCTGTTTAAATGTGGTTCTGTCTCTTAAAAACAACTACTGGTCAGCATGGAAAGGAGAATGAGCTTACTTATTCTCTTATACAAGTAAAAAGGAAAGGAAGGAAGGACCAAAATGGGAAGGGATGAGTAAGAGAAAAAAAGAAAAGAAAGAAAGCACTTTTAAGTCTGATGCATTTTTTAAAGGCTTAGTCATTGAACTACAATAGATGTAAAAAAAAAAAAAGAGCTGTGTGGTGTTCGGTATACTCTGATTGTGTTTAAATCTGTGCTAGTAATTCTAGAAGTAGTGTTCTTGAATTTTTCTTTGCCATTTTCGTCTAATTTAGTCTTATACTCTCAGTCAAAAACAACAAAACCAAAGTGGTTTTTGAAGGAATTCTCTTTTATGAGTGGTGCATTTTTTGAGCTCCCACTGAGCATATGCCTCTACAGAAGGAATTAAAGTCAACTCCAGCCTGTGTTTGAACCTAGGAGCTTGTTTTCAACCTATTACCTATGGTTTTAAAATTTTTTGAACTTGGTTAAGAATTCATACTTTAATTTTATTGCCTGAAGGGCTTCTTCTTCCCTCTCCAATTTTTGATACTTTACTCTACTAGTAATGGTATCAAAAGTACTGTGTGGTTTTCCTTTCTTCTATGATGTATTGGAAATACCAAGTAATATTTATGTTATTTTGGAAAGTTATTATTCATTTTGACTCTTATGGCATCATGTATTTACATGTTTAAGATTTATATGACTTTCATAGTTCTGATCAACATCGTGACAACTATTTTAATAAAACAGTTCCAATAAGCGTGGAAGTTTATTAAAGTTACATGTCCCATGAAAAGTGAGATATGTCTACTTGATGAGCCTTTTTAAAGACTTTAATGTCATTGAAACTATTTTCATAAAAAGTAGAGGAAATTAAAATGTATTCAAAACTACTTGAGCTTTTAGAATATAAGAATTTTTCTCTTTATTACTGCATGAGAGATTTTTTTTAAGATTTTATTCATTTATTTGACAGACAGAGGTCACAAGTAGGCAGAGAGGCAGACAGAGAGAGAGAGGAGGAAGCAGGCTCCCCGCTGAGCAGAGCCCAATGCGGGGCTCCATCCCAGGACCCTGAGATCATGACCTGAGCCAAAGGCAGAGGCTTAACCCACTGAGCCACCCAGGTGCCCCTGCATGAGAGATTCAGAAGGGCATTTAGATTTGATTCAGGCAGATGTGTCTCTTTTTCCCACCTGCCTCATAAATAATTATTTTCACATGGAAAATTGCTATTATAGTTGGTATCACCCTGTGCTTACTTTCGCTTACAGGGTATCACAGTTTTTAACTTATAATCTCTCTCTGGCTTCAAGAAATACATTCTTTCAAAGGCATGTTTACTGCATGCTTACTCTGTCCTTAAGCAGTCAGCAGGGAGAGTGTCTTTTATCTCAGTGTCTCCAGTCAATAGTAAACCTGGTGGTTAATAGGTGTCTAGTATCTGCAGTGATTGAAGAGGGGAAAAGTCTTTTGCACTATTTGAAATTTCAGCCATTGCTGTTCAACAGATATAAAGTTTCAGTTATGCAAGGTAAGTTCTAGAGATCTGCTCTATGACATTATGCTTATAGTTAACAGTAG
This sequence comes from Mellivora capensis, assembly GCA_004024625.1. Lineage (NCBI taxonomy): Eukaryota > Metazoa > Chordata > Mammalia > Carnivora > Mustelidae > Mellivora > Mellivora capensis. The sequence continues at coordinate 112,129 of PISX010000148.1, read as the reverse complement.
TGTATTGTGCACTTAGATCTTTATTGAGGCTCGGTCTCATGTTAAGTGTTCTGACCACAATAAAAAAAGATATCAAGGAGATTTAATTTTTAAGCATTTAAGCATGTACATATTTGCATAAGTACAGTAATGCATTTTTACACAGTTCCACCTAGCTTTTGCTCTACATGAAATCCAAAAAAGCAGAATCCTGAATGTAAGTGTCCTGGCTTTATCTTTTCCTTCAGTGACTGCCTGTTCACCTTCTACCTTATCTATACTATGTTATTGGTTTAATTTTGATTTTTACATTCTCTGACTGAACTAGTCTATGAAATGGATATTTTCAATTCAAAACTAGAGGCAAATGTATAAATGTAAAAGGCATTTGTCCTGTCCCTGAATAAATATGTTTTGACCCGTATGCAAAATGTCAGCAAACTTAACTTTCATTGTGGCTTCAGTTATTTTCAAGGTGGACTTTTATCTCAGTTCAATTTCTATGAATTTAGCTCCTTACTGGTTGGATAGGGATGTGGTGGAGCCTGAAGCGTCATGGGCTCCACCTTCTTAGGTCTGGATGCTATTAATGGTGGGGTGGGTCAGCCCAACAAGAATAAATCTTGCATAGGCCCCACTCTGCAGAGATAATAAATGCATATGTGATTCACCCGATGTGGCTAAATGATAGTGAATCTAAATTTTTATTGGTAATTGGAGTACATCTTTTTAGCAATTCTGGGATCTCCTTTTACCTCGTACTTCATAAAGATGACAGGGGGATAATTTGAGAACCAAACTCATCGAATAAATCTCATGCAGAGTAGCTGTAATTGGTATTTAAGTGTATCTGTTTATACAAGCTTCAAAGCTTTGCATCATGGGCAGTCATCATTGCTACAGGATGGCTCCAGTATTAGCTACCAAAACTACAAATCCTTCTTTTTTCAGGTGTAGGTTAAATCATTATTTTTCAAACTTTCGAAACGATATTCTATCCTAGGTTCTCAATTAATGTTATTTTAAATTTCCATAATAAAATGAATATTGTGCCATATTAAGTCAAGGCAGTGGAACAGACAGTCCTTTGTTTCCATGTCTAACCTCTTTTGAAAAATCACTGAATTAGATTTTGCGTCTGGATTACAAAGGCAGTGTCTCTGTCCTGGTTTAGATCCATCGTCTATCCTATCTAAAATTTCAGTTTTAGATTCTCATGGCTGTCGAGTTCCCATGTCGATTAGTCAATGAACGAATACATTCATTCAGCAAATATTTATTGACTGCCTACTATGAGCAAGGAAGTAGGTTAGGTTTATTGGACTCAAAAGTGAATTGAACAGACAAGCTTCCCTGCCCTTGCAGACTTCACACTTTTAACCAGAGCCAGGTTGCTAATTGTAGTGAATACCATGTATATGATGTAGTTTCACCATTTACACATGTAAATGGTGTAGTTTCACAGCATTTAACCTTTGCAGAGCCAGCTTTTAAAACTCTAAACTGTTTCCTTTCTTGATATTTGTAACATCTGTACAAATGATAATAATATGTTCCTCTAGTGTAAATGCCTGCTGGAAAATGCCTTCTGAGCCCTTCATATTAGGAATAAAATAACTGTTCATATAGCATATGGACTGTTTGCCTTCTGAAAAATAACTTCCCTTGTTCCCCAGAAGCCCGTGGTTGTTTCTTGTATCCTGCTAGCATACATCCCCATTACCCAGCATCTGGAATTAAATTTAGGCAATTATTGTTTTGCTGAAGTTTTGTTGTTCAATTATTCTCACTGATGTGTTGGTTCTACTATCAAGCCTTTGTAACCGATGAACAATTATTTGCTTACTCTTATCTGGCCAGAGTTAACCAGCTTGTTTCTAGATAATAAAATAATTCTTAGTTCTCTCCATTCTCCAAGAAGACCTGTGCTGTAGAATATGAAAACAGTACTGAGAATGTTAGTGCGGTTTTTACTTTTGAGCATCAGTTTATACATTATGACCTACATAACAAATGTATTTTATTTACTTCATATATTTTTAGTATATTCTTCCAAACTGTGGGATTCACTAAAGATTTTGTATTATGCTATGTTGCTATAGCATTCAAAAGATACTTATTTTACACTTAAGCTTTGTACGATGTAATTTTTTCCTTTTTTGGTTAAAAAACAATTAAATGATAGTATTTCTTTTAGGACCTATCTTCCCTTTTGTTAATTGAAAGACAGAAGGATAGAAAATATTAACAAAGAGTTCCAAGTGACACATTAGAACACTAAATCTCTTTCTTGAGTATCAGCAAGTTCTTAGAAAAAATAAATACAACAAAACTAAACCACCTGGTAATTGTTCTCTTCATCGAATACAGTTCTTAAAGAAAACAGTTCAAACCCTTTGTGAATATCGGAGTGATGATCTCCTCTCCTACTACAGCAAACAAATAAATTCAAAATGTGCTTTAAAAGGCTAGAAGAAATGTGTAAATGTGAACCACATAGGGATCCTTTTATCCAGAAAGTCTTTTTTGACTTAAATTAAGTGCTGCCTATATATATATATATACATATATATATATATGTATTGAGCAACATGGTGTGTTTGTGTGTGTGTATATATGCATGTATATATATATATATATGCATGTATATATACATATATACATATGTATTGAGCAACATGGTGTGTTTGTGTGTGTGTATATATGCATGTATATATATATATATATATATATACATGCATATATACACACACACAAACACACCATGTTGCTCAATACATATGTATATATGTATATATATATATATATATATGCATGTATATCATATATATACATATATATGTATATATATATATATATGCATGTATATCATATATATATGCATGTATACATGCATATATACACACACACAAACACACCATGTTGCTCAATACACTATAATAACTATTCATTACATATTCCTCATTATACTACACACTCTATATGAGAGCAGGGTTCTGGCTTTATCTTAGAGCCTGGTCAGCCAATCAATGTGTGTGAATGTGTGTATGCAAGAGAATTCTGATTAGTCTCTTTAGCTCTGGTTTTGCCTTTTCCTTTACTGGCTTAAGTCGTTGTTGCTGTTTGTTAAATTAAGTGAGATCTGTGATCTGTAATCTATGACATATTTTATGTTTTCTTTCTTGAGCTTTAAGTTACTAAAATAATACATACTTATTTAAATAACAAATAATGTTAAATCATGATAAATTAATAATGCTTATTTAAATAAAATGAAGTTTTATTTTAAGAAAGATGCAGCTGTGTATTATTGTGGTGATAACTTCTTTGTTTACTTTTAAAATTAGCTTCTTTAGCTTTTGTATTTAATTCTGACTTTTATCAAAGAAATACATGCACACAGCTAAAAAATCAAATGAAACAGAAGGCTTATTATAATGAAAAATAGCATTCTTTTGCCTTGTATCTTCCTGTTACCCAGTCCAGCTATATAGAAGTAACAAGTTTCTGGTATTCATATCCACAATTTATTTTCTATATCCATAATTGCAAATGATACATTTATTGCTATTTCTTGATTTATCAATTTTTCAAATTGATATAATGAATAATGAATTCATTTCAAATGAATAATGAAAATGGAGAAGCTAGTGGGAGAGAAAAATGTGCAAATAAAAAAGTGAATGAAATCTAAGCTAACATATTCTATAGTTGATATCTGCATTAGGAGGTTTTGGGTCCATTCAGAACAGGTATGTATTTTAGGTCTCCCAAATTACTTTTAAGAATAACTGTATTATTTATGCTTCCATTACCAGTAAGCAAGAGAATGCTCATTTTTCTGTATTCTTGCCAATACAGTGTAGAATCCGGCATTCAGATGTGTGCTTTTCTGATGGCATGAAGTGATATCTCATTGTTTTGTTTTGTTTTGTTTTGTTTTAACTTGGGTCTTCCCCATAACTAATGATTTTGAACATTTTAAACTATACTTGATAGCTGTTCTGGCTTCCCCCTCTGAGAAACTGCCTGTTCAGGGGTTTTACTCATTTTTTATTAGTTTCCTCTGAGTATATATTTTATTATTAATTCCTTGTTGGTTTTAGGTCTTCTCTATTTATTTATAAAATTTATCTATGGAATCATTCATTGAAAAATTATCATTTAGTTTGGCCAAATCTATCAGGTTTATGCCATACTATTCTAGGTCTTTTTTTTTTTTTTTAATTTTTTTTATTATACTATTCTAAGTCTTATGTCAGAATTGTTTTTTAATTTTTGGTGTCAAAAATAGTCACCTAAGTTTTTCTATTAGCTTTGAAAGGATAGCTTTAATGTTTAAAACTCTTTAATCTCATTGGAATCCAAATTCATATATGGTATAAAATAAGGAGCTAAGTTTATTTTTTGCTATACTCTGAGCCGGTTTTCCTTTGTCTATACATCTCAGCACCAACCTTTTCTTTAACTTTGTGGTATTACCCTTACTATATATAAAACTCCCATTGATATATATAAAACTCCCATTATATATACTCTATATAAAACTATATATAAAACTCCCATTGATATGTGGGTTTGTTTCCAAACTCCATTTCCTTGTCTGCACCTGGCTTTGGCAATAAACCTAATAATTGGTAGAATGGATTCCTTCTCTCTGTCCTTTATTTTTGAAATTTACTTTGAGCCATAGCATATACTTTTTTTTTTAAGATTTTATTTATTTTTTTTGACAGACAGAGATCACAAGTAGGCAGAGAGGCAGGCAGAGAGAGAAGGGAAGCAGGCTCCCCACTGAGCAGAGAGCCCTATGTGGGGCTTGATCCCAGGACCCCAGGGTCATGACCTGAGCCGAAGGCAGAGGCTTTAACCCACTTAGCCACCCAGGCGCCCCTATAGCATATACTTTTAAAATGGGTTTGTGGATTTTCTTTAAAAATCTAGAATTTATAGATTGACTTAAGAAAATTTGATATCTGTGCAAGTGGGAAAGAGAAAATAAGCCAATATAGAATTAGGAAATAATTTAGATTGCTGCCTATTAATAAGAAATCTGGGGGTTTTTTGTGGCATATAGCAGGCAAAAAATTATTATGAAAGAAAGATTAACACAAGGAAAATCAAGAGGGGAGCCAGCTCATGTGCAAAATTTTATCATTAAGAGAAAAATGAACAACAGAAGCAATACAGAAAGACTGCTAGAATGTGAAGAACAGACATTTGAATTACCTTAATTTTTGTGACTTTGAGTTACCTTGATAACTAAAACAATGGTTTCAAGCTATGCTTTGCGGAATACTTAAGACTTTATAGAATACCCCCAAGGTACCTGGGAAAAGAACAGGGGTGGTACTGAGTGTTGGGAGTTCTGATTCAAAATCAGAATACTTCGTTTTTATCTGTATAATTAGTTGACCCATCACTACGATTTCATTGGAAGAAAGGATTTTTAGCCAGAAGTGTTTGGGAAAATTTAAATAATTAGTAAAATGTCTAAATGGTATACAATGTCATCCATCTTTTTCATTGCCTGTGAAAGACATTGCTAATAGAATACAGGACTCCTTCCTGCTAGACTCAGGTTTAATCTCCATACAGTTTTCCATGTGGTCCATACCAATCCATCAAGTTGGTGTGTCAATCTTAAATTCTGTAATTTTGTTGGTCCTTAAGAACATTTATTTTAGCCCAAGAAAGGTATGAGCTAAATCTTTCAGATTAAAGAAGGAGACTAGAAAAGAGAGTCATTAAGTAGGAAATGGGTCTAGGAAATACTCATTCAAATAACTATTAAGGTAATAACCCTTACATTGCAATTATAAGGAGAAAATGCTTACTACCAATTTGTTAATTGTGGAAGGGCCTACAAAGCTCATTAAGTATGTGTTGAAGAGGCAATTGAAATCAGTCATGTTTTCAGTTGGGAATCTTGAGACATAAATAATTGCATTCTATAAATTATAAAATTTGATCACCGAAAGTTTAAACCTGCCAAATCAATGTAAGAGTGGAAATAAAATCTGCATCTCTTAGAAATGCATCTCATGCTGTCTCTGAGGTCCTTGCTTTGGTCCAAACAATGGATTTGAACTTTTCAGAATTAAAATGTAGAAAAGCATTTTCATACACATTTGAAGAGTTCCAAAGTAATGAATACATTAACAATTATCCTTATTTGAGGTTGAGTATATTTTATGTTCTATGAAGTCATTGAACTAATTGTGACATAAATTTAAAATTAATTTTTAAAGCAGTGACAGTTATTTTTTTCTATTAACAGGGCTTTTCTAATGTGATGCTGGGATTGAGTTTACCTAGGACTCTGTATCAAGGTTGACTCAAAAGTCTTGTGGAAGATCTGGGAGAAATTCGTAAGTGGCCTTCTCATAATAATTCTTTTTGGTTCATTGCGTTTTGTCTGTTTTTCTAGTGTTTATTTTATTCTTTAATTTTTTGGTTAGGTGTCTTTGCCCAAATGTTAAAAAAAGTTATCAGTGAACCACAGAGACTTGTCAAGTATGACTATGGAAATATTTACCATTGTCTCTTCTCTTGCTGTTGCCATTTCACTCCTTGCTGTGCTTTCCCTTCCTCTTAAACTTGGTTTCTTTTTTTTTTTTTAATTATTACGAGTTTATGCAGAAGATGAATTTGGTTTTGAAATATTAAAAGGAAATGATTAGTCAAGAAAAGCTCTTGGATTATTTTTGGTTATCATTATGTGGGTTTTTTTTTTAAACTGAGTTTTCAGTATTACTTTATTAAGATTGAGTTGCTATTGAGGTTTTTGGGGGAGTCTAGAAATGCCAAAAAATAAATAGAATAATGTACTGGTAATGATTTTTTTTTTGAAACTTTGATTTTTTTCTTAAAAACTTTTTGAGATCCAGCATGTCAGCTGTTTAGAAAACATTTGTTTTTGTTTGTTTGTTTTTAATGTGTACTTCTTTAAATCTAATGGGAGTTTTCCTTGATGTTTGCAGTGTCAATTTAGAGAATGTTAAATCCGTTGTTTGGTATAAAGCAAGGGCCACAGACCTGACATGAGATGCATTTCTAAGAGATGTAGATTTATTTCGCACTCTTATGCAATATATAATGTTTCTATAAAGTAATTTTTTCAGTGTCAACACTGAACTATGGTGTCAAAGCAGTATGTTGTAGCTGGCCAAGTCTGTAAAAATCTAATTATAAAAAGAAAACTAAAAGAAATTTTAAGTGAGAAGTTTATCTCATTTCTCATCCTAGACTTAACCTCAAAAAGAAGGGAAACATGGTATCTGGTTTCTTCTGAACTACTTTTTATTTCTTTCCTACCCCACCCCAGAATTCTTTATCAAAGGAGTTCACAGAAAATGTGGGACAGGTCTCAGGATCCTCGTTGTTCTGCCTGTATTGCTCTACCCATTTCTAAAAGTTTCTCCAGAGAGAGGTTCCTTATCTTACCTAAGAGTTATTTTTTCAGTGTGCTTGAATTATATAGCCAAATATTTCTCAGGCATTTTACCTACTATTTTGCCTATGGACTTCTTGTTTTGTACCAACTTTATTATTTTGCCAGGTATAGGAAGAAAATGATTATGCATTTATTTAGGATTTAAGATTTTTAAAGCACTTTAGCTACTTTTTATTCATTTTACTCTTTCACTAAACTCATTAGTTTTATTCTTGCATTGCTTATGACATAAGGATGACCTTATTATCCTTTGTTTAGTAAGTGGAAATACTAAAACACAAAGAATTTAAATGATTTGGAAAAATTAATATAGCTTGTTGTGGTTTTATAGTTAATAAAAAATAATAAACAATTAGGTAATAATAGATTATCTACTAAGGCCCAATCTTTCTTTTTTTTTTCTGGGTTAAGTAATTTATGCTTACTATAGACAATGGCTTTGTTGATATATTCCATCTTTGTAAGACCTTTTAATATTTAAATCCTCATGTTTTGAGTAATAGGACATTTGTTTTAATAATAGTAGGGAAATTTAAGACATATAAGTGGGAGTTACCTGACAATGAACATCATGGAACCATGAAAGAAATGATTTTTGGAAAATAGAGTCTTTTTCCCAGAAAGGAAACATAATTGTGTTTTAAGTTAGTTCTCAAAACTGCTTCTGGAACTTGCTAATTAGACTTTTTCTAGGCATATACTTTTAGTAGTTCTTATATTTTTAAATGAAGACCAGCCACATATTGGTGGAAATAATGCATATGCAAAATGGCAGTCGTTCATCTTAATGAAAAGATACATTCTGAAAAAGTGTTTTGTTTTTTTCCTTGGGGGTATATAGAATTATGGACCCTAGAGCTGGAGGCATTATGACAAGAGAAGAGTGGGATGATGGAGAGGGTTAGTCAGGTAGATAGGGCTTTGCATCCCTCTGGCCATATGCTAGCATTTTTAATCAACTTTGGTTAATTTCCTTAAATTGTTGCATATCAGTTTTCAAACTGTAAAAGCGGGACAGAAATAACAGTTTATTGGATTATTGTTAAAAAAATTAGCACATAATACATAGCTATTTTCAAGAAATACTTGTTTTTTTCCTTCAGTTGCCTCTGTTGTGTTCCCTCCTCTCCCCCCAAATCCCTAAAGAGAATACTTGGCTGAATCTTCCTCTTTTAAGCAATTTGTTTAGCATTATCCCCATTATCTCCCAGAGAGGTTAAATAACTTACCTTAGTCTCTACTTCTAAAATGGTAACTAAAATGTTGTTTCATATAACTTATAACAGAGACCCATTGTGTGTATGGGTCAGTGGGTAGTTGGCTGAGTGCAAGTGTATATGTGTGTGTCTTACATCATCGTAGTCACAATTATTTTTAGAGTTTCCATCATAAGACTATTAAATGCAATTAAGATGTAAGTTTTAGTTATTTCAGTGTTTTAGAAATAAACTTTATTCTCACACTTAGAGAAATTGCTATAAGCTTCAAAAATACTTGCTGAAGATTAAGCATCATACATCACAGTTTATTTGCTCAAATGTTTAAGTTTATTTGCTCAAATTTTTAAGTTATTGAAAAGTAGTAAATGGACCAAAAAGGAAGCTGATTTGGCTGACGAGGGTCTGGGTCAGTGATTCCTACTCATGGCATGCTGACATTCCTTAACAAAAAACAGAGTGAACAAAATTACAGATATATAGGCTATATTTGAGAATGGAGGCTTGGAAGTCACATTGCCTAGATTTGAATCGTGGGTCCAGGACATACTTACTGAATGTGAAACCTTGGACAAACCATTTAACCTCTCTAACCCTTAATTTCTCTCTCTCTTTTTTTTTTTTTAACATTTTATCGATTTATTTAACAGAGAGAGACAGAGAGATCACAAGTAGGCAGAGAGGCAGGCAGAGAGGGGGGGGAAGCAGGCTCCCCGCTGAGCAGAGAGCCCAATGTGGGGCTCGATCCCAGGACCCTGAGATCATGACCTGAGCTGAAGGCAGAGGTTTAACCCACTGAGCCACCCAGGTGCCCCTCTAACCCTTAATTTATGAATCTAGAATATAGAGATAATAGTACCTCCTTCACAGAATAGGCTTGGGGATTACATGTATACATTCATACAAAGGGCATAACAAACATTAAAACAATTTTTTCATGCCGGCTAACCCAGGGCTAAATGCAGCCTACCTTGGTATTTTATACTCTCCATAATCTGCCAAAAGCCAAATACTAACCTTTTCTCTCCATTATTCTGATATGGATGCCTTGAATCGCTGGCTTTACACTTGCCCACTTTTTTTGTCAGTTCACATCCTATTGTTTTTTGCCTTTATCTATCTCTTTAAAGCATGTTTACATCTCTACCTCTTCCATTGTAATTGTCCTGTTCCTTTCTTCCTTTTCAGCCAGCCCAGGACTTTTCCTGCATGGTATCATACCTTTCCACAAATTTCATCACTGTCCTTGGCTTTGTGGGGAATATAAGGATTTATATTGTACTGAATATATGGTCTTCGGAGTAAATGTAATTTGATAAGCATGTATATTTGTAAGATAGTGAGCCAGGTAAGAAGAAACTATGAAATGTTTAGATTTCACCCGAAATACTGATTTTTCTAATATGCAGAGGCCTGTTTTAATCTCTTGCCTGTCGATCACATCAGTGTTGGGGAACTGTGCTTTCTTGGCGTTTGGTAGGTCTGGATGCTGGTCTGGTACTGGTTCTTTTGTAGAATAGCTGTTTGGATTAGTTAAACTACTCTTAAAGAATCTGAGCTTACAGAATCTATTCTACTAATCTATCATACTAGTTTTCTATTCTTCTTCTTCAATGTTCTTATAGTATTGTAAAGGGCAGAATTATATGGAAGCATCTAGATATATGAACACATATTTGGGGTGTTTTGCTTTGCAGTGTTGAATTCTCTAGAAATATAATACATTTGGTCTCTAGAAAAATGGGTTGAGAAGTATATATCTGCAAATATTAGAACATTTTAAAAATAAATTTGTATTAAACTGTCATTCCAAATTTCACTCTTACTGATTTTACTGTGATCATAGAACCTGAGCAGAAAAATAGCATTATATTTTAAAAAGGTGGAAACTTATTTCTATCGAAAAAAGAGAGTTTACATTTATAATTTTAAGTTTGTGGTTTGGAGCGCTCCACCGGGAAGGTTTCTGATACCATTATATACAACAGCAAAATATGAATTTTAACTGGCCTGCTTTTCAATTCAACTGGTCATTAAGTACATTTTTAATGGTATTATTTGCTGGGAAGAATACCATTACAATAATCTGCTTTTTACAGCCCATATCAGATATGAACCAGCATTACTTATTACAAAGTTTGTGCTTTGGGAGACATTTTCACGGCATCTATTGGTCCTGCCCCACATTTCTTGGAATTAGTCTTTAATGATATCATTTGCCAAAATGAGTTGTTGCTCAAACCTACTGATTGTTTTGTGGTTAAAATCTGATACAGCAGCTATATTTAAAATGTCATACAAATTTGTAAGGAAAGGTCCACTGAAACTACTGTTACATTAGTAATTGTGTGAAAATGTTGTAGAAGAAATGTGTTGCAGCTTGATTTTTTTTTTTTTTTTAGTTTTTTTGCCCCCGTATTATATCTGTGGGGTGAATAAAAAAAAACCCTCATTTTTAACTGTTGGCAATTCCAGTTTTTAGTATTGTCTGCTGGAGAACAGAGGACTATTACTGTAGGTGTCATATAAAATAAAGTTGGAGGCTGAAGCCTTCTTTGAGCTGTCAGCCTTATTAAGGAGCTCTTCATGTGTTGAACCCAGCACCCGCATTGTATAAGTGATGCATGGGAGAGCCTGGGGAGACCTTTCTCTCTTTTCACCATGGCTTTATTAGGTCTGGCTCTCATGTTTGCTGTTGCTCTGCCTTATCCAACTTTCTAGCTGAGACTCACAGCACAGTAGGTCTAATTTAGATTGACGCCTTTGCCTCAAGACTGATTGAAACTTGTGTCTCAGAGTTGCTAATGCTCACTGAACCATTTTATTGAAGATAAAGTAAATAAAATAGATTGCCATATGAGAATTCTCTGAAATCAAATGGAATAATTTGGCAGGTTTAAGCCCATGAAGGCAAAGTGGTGAAACAGATGTGAATACTTTTTATGTTCAGTATATCAAGGGATAAGTATTCTTGTTATATTGGACCTAAATATTCATTTTTGTCCCTACAATTAAATGTCAACCATAATTCTCAATTGCCATATTATTTTTGGTCTTAAGCAATGGGTCCTCTGTAAGAAAGTAATGTGAATAAAAACTTTTGAGACTATAATATTGTGATGATTTTTTTTCTTTGCCTTTTTCTGCTTAAGCACATGGATCAGTAGCCTCAGAGAATTTAATAAACAACACAAATGAATGGACTTGCCAAAGTGCACTCTAGAATCTTAAGATTGGAAAATAACAATAAACCTTGGCCTACTAAAATGTGCTAGTAATCTTGAGTATTTTATTTATTAATTGTGTGTGTTCACATGAGAGCAACCTTTTTCTGGAAACAGTCTTACGAAGTTTCTTTTTTCTTTTATTATAACTATTAGGTTTATGTAAAGAATTTTAAAATATGTGTTTTGTGTATATTAGCATCTGAAATAATTTGGGAGGAAAAAAGAAGTTCAAGTGACCTTAGCATCTTGAATTCTGTGAAATTATAATGACAGTATATGATAGCATATAATATATAGTGACATTTAATTTATAAATTACAAGGATCTGAGCACTTCCCTAAAGATATGTGAAAAGTCTGATGCAGACAAGTGAAGATCTCTTATTTGATTGCCTAGATCAGATTAAAAGTAAATATTTACAGAAGAAAGATCAATAAAAGGGTTTTGTTGGAAAAGTTTCTGAATTTGCTAGTTAAATAAGCGTTTCTCTTCAACCTTATAAAGAATCTGTTACATAAATACTTTCTTCTGTAATTTCTCTTGTGTTTTTTCCAAATGCAAAATAGTTTTAGTTTATACCCCTCTTGAATAGATAGTTCATTTAAAAAATTTGCTAATACATTTTATTCATTTAATTCTTTTTTTTTTTTTAAGATTTTATTTATTTGACAGAGATCACAAGTAGGCAGAGAGGCAGGCAGAGAGAGAGAGGAAGGGAAGCAGGCTCCCTGCTGAGCAGAGAGCCGAATTCGAATTCAGGGCTCGATCCCAGGACCCTGACTGAGATCATGATCTGAGTCGAAGGCAGAGACTTTAACCCACTGAGCCACCCAGGTGCCCCTCATTTAATTCTTAGATAATGATTCATGCTTACTTTTTAGTTCTATCCATTAAATACATTTTTCTTGTCTCCAGGTACCCAATAGACCATCAGTTCTCACAGCTATGAACTATTTATAACAATTTCAAATGACTCTGTCATCAATTAGATACAACCCATGCATTTTTATTCTCATCTAAACAATGAGCCATCTTAAATATTTGACAGTCTTTTTTAACGTTATACATAGCATTATCTATCAAGAATATCTATCGCTAGTTCTTTTTTTTTTAAATTTTTTTTTTTTTAAAGATTTTATTTATTTATTTGTCAGAGAGAGAGGGAGAGCGAGTGAGCACAGGGAGACAGAGTGGCAGGCAGAGGCAGAGGGAGAAACAGGCTCCCTGCTGAGCAAGGAGCCCGATGTGGGACTCGATCCCAGGATGCTGGGATCATGACCTGAGCTGAAGGCAGCCGCTTAACCAACTGAGCCACCCAGGCGTCCCCTTTTTTTTTAAATTTTTAAATTAACATATAATGTATTACTAGCCCCCAGGGGTACAGGTCTGTGAATCACCAGGTTTACACACTTCACAGCACTCACCATAGCACACACCCTCCCCAGTTTCCACAACCCCTCTACCCTCTCCCTACACCCCCCCTCCCCAGAATCCTCAGTTTGTCTTGTGAGATTAAGAGTCTCTTATGGTTTGTCTCTCCCAATCCCATCTTGTTTCATTTAAGGAATCTCTAGTTCTTAACCATAAATTTGACCCCTTTTCCTCCAGAGAACCCAGTCAGGGTTTGGGGTATCTTGGACAGCTTGCAAGGCTGGGAGCAATAAACATGCTTCATGTTTTCTTGTGAGTGAACTGGACATTTCAGTTTTTTTCGTAGAGTAAGGCTGGAAGTATAATTAGTTATTCAGTATTAAGTAATGTTATATTCTTAGTGTTCAAGTGCCATTTGTTTTATATTTATCTTCGTTGTTATATTCTTTACATATTTCTCTCTGGTTATTCAGAAATGTTGAAGTTCATTCCTCTATCCAGAACTACATCCCATTTACTCTGGTCTCCAACCATTTATCTCCTTTGAGATTTTGGTTTTCAATGTGAACCTGCCTTCAGGAACTTGTGTGTTAAGAAATGCTGTCTTGAAATGAGGAGAACATTATTCTGAGATGCTGAGAAGCTTTAGTCCCTTTAACAATATATGCTAGACGTTTGGCAATATGCCCGACTGCAGATAGGAGGAACTTAAGTGGAAGAGGTCCATGAGTCCATTCCTGATCTCACCCTTGATTTCTTTTTACCTCCTCTCTGGTTACCCTTTGTTCCTGCATTGCCTTCACACTTAATTCTGCTTTCCAGAATACTTTATTGTCTCTGTGCATGACTTAGTTTTGGGAAAACGTGTGTGCTTTTGGGGTTAATGTCTATTCCCCTCAGATAGCTCCCTGGGCTCCATGTGATGGTGATGATGTTGTTGTTGATCATGATGACATTACGACTACTACTACTACTACTGCTACTGCTACCACCTGCCATTTACTATTTAGTACCAAGTACTCTTCTAAGTGATTCACTAGCATTAACTCATTTAATACAACCTATGAATTAACTACTTTTGAGGAAGAGACCATTATTGTCCCCAATTTATAGATGAATGAGGGGGCCCAGAAAGATTAAATAATTTGCTCAGTGTTTTACAGTTCATGTGTGGCACAACTAAGATGTGAACTAAGGCACACTAGGTCCAAAACTCCAATGCTCTATTTCCAGGACTGTTGAACAGTCCTTCTTCTCTTGTGGTTCTCCTTGTGGCCCAAAATGTACTATGTATTTAAACATAAAGAGGTTTATTGGCCAGTTTATCACTCTGTATATTCATTGTTTGGAAGCTAGCATAGTCTAATTGAGTTAATTTCTGAATTATTGGATATATTTTAAAATAAATCACCTTTTTTCTTTCAGTTGCAAGGGATTGCTTCATAATTACTTTAAAATTTTATGCAGCTGATCATGCAATCTGAAAACTTGTTTTTGTTTTCACTATAGGTTTAGCAATGTTCATATATAATTATAACAAAGGTATTTAATTAACTTAGAGCTTAATTAAAACCTAAGGCCAAAATCTTGAAAAATATGCACCTTCTAGCCAATGACCATTTTATACATCATCCAGGACACTTTTGAGGATAATAAGGATGCTATTATTATATATCCTAGATAACAAGTATCCATTGGAATTGTCTTGGGGTGAGAAAGTATGGTCACTCTGCTTGAAGCAGACAGTATTGGTTCTTGCTTCAACATCTTTTCTTCTCTGCCAGCAGAACCCTGATGTTATTGAGATAAGCTTCGTTTTTCCACATAGCATATACTTCATGAGAAACTGACCCCATTCCCAGGTCCAATATGTAGATACTAACTAGTTTTGGTCAATTATGGCAATTCCATTCCCTTGTCAGAAATTGTTTGTTTATATTCAATTATTAAAATAATATTAAACAATGTTAAATGACTTCATTAATAAATAAATTTGGTATTTAATTAACTTATTATATCTAGAGCTCTCCTTACCTCTTATTCAAGTGAGATAGTAACTTTCCTTTTTGTTTAATACTTTTTTATTTAGATTTTTTGTTACTTAAACCTGCAAATATTCTAATATATCCATCTTAATCATTATTTGAAGAGCTGTACCCTTACCAGTCTTACACTTTATAGGGATCTCTATTTGCATAATACAGGATCAGCTTAGTGAGGCAGACTGAGGAGCTCATGGGGAAAACAGGGATGGGGTTTACCTCTTAACAGTTCAGAAAGGTTATTAAAGGAATAGAAAAGTGGTTTCTGTGTTTTGTTTTCAGAAAATAATTTAAGAAAATAAAAGGATTACATAATAGTCATTTACACTATTCAATGGCACAGTAACATTCCTAGAAATTTTTGAGAAGTTTTCTTATAGGAAAGCTTATCCCAATTTTTTCAGCATCTATCCCTACACCCCTTCCTCGCAAACACCCCCCCCCCCCGATTCCCTCCTCCACATATACACACACAGATGAAACTTCACTCTTGGTGGGATTTTGAAGGGAATGGAAGAGATTTAAACTACCATTCCCCCCCCCCCCCCATCTGAAGATAGCTGCTGCTCTGGCTCAACTTCTTGTTGTCTTGTTACAAATTAGGTGATTAGATTTATGGATTCTTATGTTTCCTTGTATCACAGATAAGGATCAACCTAACTAACCATGGCAAAGGAAACTAGTTAGATAAATTATATCATATCTCAAGAGTGGACTAACAAAGAATATTAAGGTAAGTCAGTAATGCATTTTGTACAGCACTATTTCAGAAACATAGGTCTTAATTTAGGAGGTCTTCCATAAGATGGTGGCATGGGAAGATCCTGAACTCCCCTCCTCCCGTGGACACTCCAAATCTATAGCTACACATGGATTATTTACCTCTGAGAAGGATCTGAAAACTAGATCAGTTACTTCTTCACAATGAAGGACAAAAATACCACATCAAGATAGATAGGAGAGGTACATATACTGTCTTACCCCCACCTCCCCTGGTATAGTGACATCCAGTAGGGATGGATCTCACCAGTCTGGTGCTTCCCCCAGAGGACTGAAAAGTTGGGGCTCAGCCACACCAAACCCTGGGATCTGCACAGGAGAGATGAGCCCCCAAAATGTCTGGCTTACTAAACCAATAGGGCTGATGTCGAAGGGACCCAGAGTGTTGAAGGAAACCAAGAGTCCCCTTTTAAAGGGCTGTATATAGTCTCACTTGCCCTAAGACCTAGAAAAACTACCCAAAAATGTTTGGAAATTACTAGGCTGTATATGAAGGACATTTATTTGCCTATCTAAAAGCATCTGGCCGGCTCAGTCAGTGGAGTGTGCAACTCTTGATCTCACAGTTGAGGGTTAGAGCCTCACTTTGGTTATAGAGATTGCACAAAAATAAAATCCTTAAAGAATCTGCAGGAGGGGAAGAGTGTTGAAACTCTCTTCAGAGACCAAGGCACTGGTGGATGTCAGTGTTAACACTCTCCACCAGCCTTGCTAGCTTAGATGAGTGAACTTGAATGTGGCACCATTCTGCTCCCTTGCTGAAGCCGGAGAGTCCAGACAGTCACAGCACTCTCCCATACCCTGGCTGCGGCTGGTGAATGCTAGCAGCCGTGGCATTTGCCTGCTCCTAGCTTAGAGCTGTGCACAGGTAAGATACTTCCCTGTTATATTCCAGAAACCATGGGTGAATGCAGTCAAGACATTTTCTTCCTGCCTTTTTGAAGCTAGCGAGTGTACTCTAACCCCCACCCTCTCTAACTACTTAGCTAAAGCCAGCCGATGTATATATAGTCACACAGGATATGCCCCTTGATCACCTATTCTTGTGGCTGAAGTGGCTGCATTCCCTAGGTCCACAGAAAGGTAATAATTGACATTTCTTGGTAGGCCACCAGCCCAGAGCACTGAAGCGATACCACACTGAAACATAATCCCAGTCTTCCTGTGATAAAGGCCTATTTCCTTAGCCTATACTTCAGCCTGAGTGTCAGACTTAAGGTTTCTCAAGAACTAGAGTCTAAGAAGACACACCCAGTGAACATAAGCAGGGAGACACCATCCTTGTATACATTTTTAGCCTTCCTACAATTCAAGACCTCCCAGAAAGCTTATAGGCTCATCTGGAACTCTTACCTTTGCAACTGTCACCCCAGAGATAGCTCTGTGTATCCTGGGACAGAGGCCAGAAGAGATTAAGATTGTAGCCCTACAGGACTATATATAATTCCCATACTTCAGAAAATGCTGCTTGAGGGGCTGGCTTCCAGTCAGCCCAAAACTAGGGGCTAAATGTGATCATCTAAATGAGATTCCTCCCTTTGAAAGTCTGACAGGTCTTGGCACATCCTCAGCAATGGGAACATATCAGAATGAATCAGGTGGTTTAGACAACCACAAAGTTTCAAGAGACCACCAACCTAGGGCAAGGTTGAAGAGAAGATTTATCATCAACACAAGACCACTCCTTAAAACTAACAGAGGTAGCTTCTTCACCTAATACATGGAAAGAAACACAGAGAGTCAGGCAAAGTGAAGACACAAAAAAGTAGGTAACAAATGAAAAAACGAGATGAAACCTCAGGAAAAGACCTTAATGGTATGGAGATAAGTAACCTGCCTGATAAAGAATTCAAAGTAACGGTGAGATAGATGATCACTGAACTGAACTCCAGTTCAGTGAATGGATAAACAAGTGAGAAGTTCAACAGTGAGACACAAATTATAAAGAAATACTGAATAGAAGTCACAGAGCTGAAAAATACAATAACTGAAGTGAAAAATACCTTAGAGGGGGTCAACAGCAGTCTGAGTAGAGTAGAAGAATGAATTAGCAAGCTGAAAGACAAAACAGCAGATCTTACCCAGACAGAGCAGCAAAAAGAAAAAAAAAAATTTAAAATAAAGACAAACTTAAGGGACCTGTTGGACAGCATCAAGCAGATCTTGATTATACATTATAGGGGTCTCAGAAAGAGGAGAGTGAGAGAGAAAGACAGGCAGAAGGCTTATTTGAAGAAGAAATGGCTGAACACTTCCCTATGAAGGAAGCAAACATCCAGGTTCAGGAAGCCCAGGGAGTTCCAAATAAGAGGAACCGAGAGATTCACACCAAAGCACATGATTATTAAAATGTCAAATGTAAAGATAAAGAGAGAATCTTTTAAGCAGCAAGAGAAAAACAAATTGTCACATCCAAAGGAATCCCCATAAGGCTATCACCAGATGTTTTAGAAACTTGAAGGCCAGAAGGATGTGGTTTGACCAATTCAAAGTACTGAAAAGAAAAAACTTCCAGTCAATGACACCCTACCTAGCAAGACTATCCTTCAGATTTGAAGGAGAGATAAAGAGTTCCTCAGATAAGAAAGATCTAGCTAAAGGAATTCATCACTATTAAATAAGACTTTTAAGACTATTAAAGGGACTTTTAAGCTGAAAAGAAACAGCACTAAATAATACCAAGAGAACATAATGAAAGTAAAAACTCTCACTGGAAAAGGAAGGAAATAATAAAGATCAGAGTAGAAATACATGAAAAAGATAATATAAAAGATCAGTGAAACTAAGAGCTCATTCTTGAGAAGATAAAATTAATGAACATTTAGCTAGAATCACCAGTAAAAGAGAAAGGGCTCAAATAAATAAAATTGGGAGTGAAGGAGAAGAGGGTACAACTGATAGCATGGAACTGCCAGGGATCATAAGAGACTGCTAAAACAATTATATACCAACAAATTGGACAACCCAGAAGAACTGAATAAATTCCTAGAAACTTACCCTCTTCCAGAACTGAATCATGAAGAGATAGAAAACTGAATACACTAGCAAGGAAATGGTATTGGTATGGTATCAGTAATAAAAAACTTAATAACAAACAAAAATCCAGGAGCGGATAGCTTCATTGGTGAATTGTACCAAATATTTAAAGATTAACCTATTCTCAATCTCTTCCAAAAATTAAAGAGGGGGGAATGCTTCCAAACTTATTTTAAGAAATCAACATTACCTTGATACCAAAATCAAACAAGCACACCACACAAAGAAAATTACAGGCCAATATTCTGGATACACATAGATGCCAAAAGCCTTACAAAATATTAGCAAACTGAATTCAATGAATATTAAAGAGATCATATACCATGATCAAGTGGAATGCATTCCAGGGAATACAAGAATCATTCAACATCCACAAATCAATCAAAGTGATATACCACATAAACAAAATGAGGGATAAAAATATCATTTCAATAGATGCTTAAAAAAGCATTTGACAAATTTCACTATCCATTTATAATAAAAGCTCTCAATAAAATGATTATAGAGGAAATGTACCCCAACATAAGGCCATATATGACAAGCCCAAAGCTATTGTCATAGTTAATGGTAAAAGGCTAGGGGCGCCTGGGTGGCTCAGTGGATTAAAGCCTCTGCCTTTGGCTCAGGTCATGATCCCAGGGTCCTGGGATTGAGCCCCGCATGGGGCTCTCTGCTCAGCAGGGAGCTGCTTCCCCGCTCTTTCTCTCTGCCTGCCTCTCTGCCTACTTGTGATCTCTTTCTATCAAATAAATAAATAAAATCTTTAAAAAAATGGTAAAAGGCTAAAGTTTTTTCTAAGATCAGGAAAAAGACAAGATGCCATTCTCCCCACTTTTATTCAACATAGTACTGGAAGTCCTAGCCATAGTAATTAGCAAGAAAAAGAAATAAAGGGCATACAAATTAGAAAGGAAAAAGTAAAACTGTCACTATTTGCAGATGACATGTAACCATATATAGACAACCCTAAAGACTCCACCAAAGTATTATCTGATAAAGTATTAGTATCCAAAATCTATAAAGAACTTACCAAATTCAGCACCCCAAAACCAAATAATCCAGTTAAGAAATGGGCAGACAACATGAATAGACATTTTTCCAAAGAAGACATACAGATGACTAACAGATACATGAAAAAAATGCTCGACATTGCTAGCTATCAAAGAAATACAAATCAAAAGTACAATGAGATATTACCTCACACCTGTTAGGATGGCTAAAATCGTTAACATAGGAACAGATGTTGGCGAGGATGCTGAGAAAGGGGAACCCTCCTACAATGTTGGTGGGAATGCGAACTGATGCAGCCATTCTGAAAAACAGTATGGAGTTTCCTCAAAAAGTTAAGAATAATACTACCCTATGATCCAGCAATTGCCCTACTAGGTATTTACCCAAAAGATATAAAAATACTGACTCAAAGAGACACATGCACTACAATGTTTATAAAAGAATTATCAACATTAGCCAAACTATGGAGAGATCCCAAGTGTCCATTGACGGATGAATGGATAAAGAAGAAATAGTATAAATATACAATGAAATACTACTTGGCAGTCAAAAAGAATGAAATCTTGCCCTTTGCAAAGTCAAGATTATGCAATGAGGAAAGAACAATATCTTCAATAAATGATGCTGGGAAAACTGGAAAGTGATGCAAAAGGATGAAACTAGACCACTATCTTACGTTTACCATAGTAATGCAAAATGGATTAAATGTCACTGATCAATAGGGAAATGGAAATGTAAGCCGAAACCACAATGAGATCATCTTAAGCCTGCCAAATTAGCTATTATCAAAATAAAAGGATAGGAGGTAAGTATTGGTGAGGATGTAAAAAAAGGAAACCCTTGTGCCTTATTGGTGGGAGTATAAATTTGTACAGCCCCTATGGAAGGAAGTATGGAGATTCCTTAAAAAGTATGGAGATTCCTTAAAAAAATAAAAATACAAGTACCTGTGTGTTCTAGCAATTCCACTGCTGGGTATCCATACAAAGAATATTAAAACACTAATTCAAAAAGATAAATGCACCCCTGTGTTCCTTGCAACATTTCATACAATAGCCAGGATATGGAAACAATCTAAATGTCTATTGGTGGATGAATAGATAAGGAAGATGTAGTACAGGTATATCTCAGAGATATTAAGAGTATGGCTCCAGACCACTAGAATAAGGCAAAGATCGCAATAAAATGAGTCACGTGAATTTTTGCATTTTCCAATGCATAGGAAAGTTATGTTTATACTATATCATAGTGTATTAAGTATTTAATAGCATTATCTAAATATGTATGTAGTACGTAGCTCAATTAAAAATATTTTCTTTCTAAAAAATGCTAGCCACCATCTGAGCTTTCAGCAAGTTGTAATTACTGATCACAGATCACCATAACAAACAAAATAATAATGAAAAAGTTTGAAACATGGAAAGAATGATCAAAATGTGACTCAAACATGAAGTGAGCAAATGCTGTTGGGAAAATGATGCTGAGAGACTTCCTTGGTGCAGGGTTGCCACAAACCTTCCATTAAAAAAAAGTGCAATATCTATGAAGTGCAGTAAAGCAAAGCACAATAAAACAAGTTATGCCTGTACACACACACACACACACACACACACACACACACACACACGTTGGAATACTATTCAGCTATTAAAAAGAGTAAAATATTGCCATTTGCGACAGCATGGATGGGTCTTGAGGCTCTTATGCTAAGTGAAATAAATTAGAGAAAGACATACATCACATGATTTCACTTAGATGTGGAATTGTAAAAACAAAACAAAATGAAACTCAACATTTGTAAAAGCAGAGAACAAATTAGTGATCACCAGAAAGGAGAGAGTTTGGCAGAGTATAGAAATAGGTAAAGGGGTTCCAGAAGTACAAACTCCCATTTGTAAAATAAGTCATGGGGATATAATGTACAGCATGGGGGTTATAGGAAATTATATTAACTTTAGTGGTGTTTGGATGGCTCAGTTGGCTTGGATTCAGCTCAGGTCACGACCTCAGGCCATGAGATGGAGCCCCATGTGGGCTCCATACTTAGCACAGAATGTGCTTGAGATTCGTTCCTCCTCCCTCTCCCTCTCCCTCTGTTCCTCCCCCTGTTTTCTCTCTCTCAAATAAATGAAGAATCTTTAATATGTTAACTTTGTATTTTGACAGTGAAAACTAGACTTACTGTGGTGATCGTTCTGCAGTATATACATATGTTAAATTACTATGTTGCACACCTGAAACTAATATCATATGTCAGTTACACCTCAAAAATAACATGTTTTGATTAAATTCATTAATTATTCAAAGGAAAATTACTAGAAATATGTATAAATTCTATACTGTATATATATTTGGTACATGTGTATTATATATGTGTCATACATTACATTATAATTTTATGTAATATGCATAATACATCTAGATTATATATATTTATATATTTGTGTTTGTATGTACATATATATGTACCATATACCAAAATGTTACCAATATATATATATATTATATGTAATATATAAAATGTTACCAGTGGTTATTTCTGAGGGATCGTTTTAAGTTTTTCATTTTCTCATTTATAATTTTCTGTATGATTTAACTCTGTTCATTGAACATGTATTTTTTTCTTAAAATAAGAAAAGTATTTAAAAAATAGAAAATAATTATTAAATTGTCTATTAGTGACAGTTATCTAATTAGTGTGTAATTTACTGCTATATATGGTTAATCATGGCTCCACAGCTCAAGCATTCCTAGGAATGAGGATTTATTGTATCTTTGCTTGTGTTTCTGCTTAGGATTTTAATACCTTTAAAGACAATGATGTTGTAGATCATATGGTTCAAAAGCCTTTAGAAATTGGAATTTTTTTCCATAGAGGATTTTTTTACTTGGTACTATATACTTTTCAAAACACTTAAATATTAGCTCCTAAGTGACTTTTCTTTTAGAATTGTCATTTATAAAACCTGAAAAGGATTCCTTTCCCTGTATAAACTAATTTAAAATTAATCCTAAGAAGGGATGGAGTAGGTTAAGTGCTGCTTAACACTCTAAGTCATAAGTCCACCATTTATAACAAATATTTTATAATTTTCCCTTTACTAATATGAAATGAAATTCTTAGATATGTTTTGATACATATAATTTCAAGAATCAGTATAATAGAAAATGTAAATGATCAAGCATGACAAAACTAGAAGATTTTATGAAGTAGTCATGGAGTTGCCCTACTTGCAGAATAATTATAATTATGATAGCTAAAAATAAAAGAATACATGAGCCATCATTAGTGCTATTTCTCAAAATGGTGAAAGTGGGACAATTCTGAAGAAAATAGGTATTACCTTGATCTACAGTATTACCGAACTCCAGATAAATTCAGTGTATATGAAAAACATGAAAAAAATACCTAAGATTTTATTTGTAAAATAAAGTTAGGCCCAGTCACAAGTTCTTTATTTTCATGAATGTTTGGAAGAAGTCTTGCAAGATGCAGTAGTTTTCTTCTTTATTGCAAGATGACTAGCCCACATAACCCTGCCCACATGTGGTAACAGTGTCTCAAATTGTTGCAACGAAAAATTCTCTCATAAATTTCCAGAACTCCCTTTCCAATGCAGTATGGCTTCCACTGAGAAGCTTTAGTTGCAATGTTAAGAGACTGGAGTTCTTTGTCTCTGCTAGTATCTGTGAACTTAGACAAGTCTGTTTATCTTTCTGAAGTTCAGATCCATGCTTTATTGGTGAAAACTGATTTTTAAAAAGGCATTTTGTGCTAGACTTTTATGATCTATTTTAAGTATCATATTTTGTAAATATGTAAAATAAAGTCTCTGACTTTTGTCAATGTAACATATCAAAGTCCTCTAAGAATGTTTGTTCAGACTTACTTTCTTAGATGATTGCACTGTGTCTCAAGGTCTGGTCAACATCCCAAAGAATAGGTTATTTCCTCTAATCTGCAGTACTTGGCATTTGTATAAATTCTCTGTGGTCTGCCACCTAATTTTTTAGTCAGCTCATTGAATTAATTAAAAGGGTGGAGGTATCACTTATCACTAAATAATAATATTTGAGAAATTGAGCATTTGTGATTGGTATAATAGAAAGCAGAAGTAAGTCCCCGAGGCTGGTGATTAGCAGAAGTCAACTCATAACTTACTTTTATTGAGTTTTAACTGTAGATTTCAATTACCGTCATGATTACTTAGCAATATTTATTGACTGCCCTGTTGCATGTAATTCCATATTTTGATTTTTGTTAACTAATTAAATGCTCTTTAGGAATTCGCATGTTCTTACATTGGTTGGCAGAGCACACATTTGTATATATGCAAATACGAAACATCCGGAGAAATGAAATATACATCTTTACAGTCACAATGTATGAAATGTTGAATGTAAAATATATTGAGTTATGAGGCACCTGGGTGGCTCAGTTGTTAAGGGTCTGCCTCCACCTCAGGTCATGATCCCAGGGTCCTGGGATCCAGCCCTGTATTGGGTTCCCTGCTTGGCAGGAAGCCTGCTTCTCCCTCTCCCACTCCCTTTGCTTGTGTTCCCTCTCACTGTGTCTCTTTCTGTCAAATAAATAAAACCATATATATATATATATATATATATATATACTCAAAAGTGACTCCATAATGAGTCATACCTTTGTATAATCCACTCTCTTTGAGAGAGGCCAGAACCTATGACTTGTTTCTAGCCAACTGAATATTGCAAAGGTGGTACGATAGTCATTCCTGTGAGTAAGTCATGTTATATAAAACTCCATTTTAACAAATTAGAGTCAGAGATTATTGTACTATGTGTGAAGGAGTAAGATAATGCATTTTGAGAGTATCTGAAAAACTGCTGTGTTTCACAAGCAGCCTCTCGGGAGCTAGGACAACCCCTGGCGTATAGCCAGAAAGAAAGGGGAGCCCTCATTATAATGGTTATAAGTTTTATAACCATAAGGAACTGAATTCTTCCTACAGTCGTGTGAGCTTAAAACAGAATCTCAAGCTCCAGGAAGACCACAGCCCCGCCGACCCCTTAACTGCAGCCTTGTGAGAGCCTGGGCAGATGACATTGCTCAGCTGTGTCCAGACACCTGACTCAGAAGTTCTAGAATCATAAATACACGTTGCTTTAAGTTGCTAAGTTTGTGGCAATTTGTTACACAGCAGTAGATAACTAATATAATTATGAATAGTTGAAATAAAATCCATATCACTTACTGTTAAACAAGTAATCCCCATAGATAACGTGAAACTTGATTTTTAAAGGATAAGAGTTGAGCTGTTTGGAATTTTAACTGCACATGATTGTGAAGAATCTTATACACACATAAGAAAATATGACTGAAGCTAACAATATCTACATTTGGGAAGATTTGAAAATATGTTTGGAAAAGAGAAGGTATTTATTGAAGAGTTTTCTGATATTTTAAAGGGGATCTCAAATATCACAAAGTGAATCTAAGAAGTCTTTGAGGGATTTTAGTAGAGGGCTTGTTTGACCAAAGCGCTGAAGTCAAGAATAACTTTCATGGAAGCATTCATCTTTCATGCTCTCTGATAACCAGCCTTATCTCTCTCTTTGTAGATAATTTTCTACCTTTGTTTTATACTTAATCTTTCTCAAAAATTGATTTTTATTCATATTTCCTTAATATGGTCAACCTTTCCTATTGGTGGTATGCTTGAGAAATCTAAAACTGGTATATCTTTATCTGTTTGAAAATATACATTTAATCTCAAATTTTTGGAGAAATTAGTTTCTTTATTGTCCATGTTGATCAGTTGGAAACTTTGTAAGCCATGATGATCAATAATTTACAAAATAACTAATTTTAATTAAAGTATGTAAGAATAGAACATTGACAGCATAAATTAACTGATGCTTCTAGAATGAGGAAAACAGAAGATATTTTTTTCAATTATTCATCATTTTACATTTTAAAGCTGTAGCCATTATCATAGATGTATTAAATACCTTAATAAAACTCTGTTTAATAATTTTTTAAAGAATGATGATCAAAGTAAATGTGCTAGATATTTAACAGAAGGACCTTAGGTGAAATTATAATTAAATAACTTAGGTAATTGCAATTTAGTGTAACAAATAGCTACATTTTAGTTTATATGATAACAAATAGGCATGTGGGTCTACTTAAAATTTTTAAATTTCTCACTAAAGAATTTTCTGTTTATGATGTACTCTAAGTGATCTAGTATTTATAGCCACAGAAAGTAGTAGCCTTTAAGAAACAAACATTTTAGCTTCTATAGGTCTTTAATTAATATGGGCTTCTAATTTTTACATTTTAAATGGTTTAGTGATCAGCCACTTGGAGGATGGTAAGTATATATATGGGGTATGTGGGGGGGGGGTTCTTGCTGGACTAGAGAATAAATAAAATATGTAAAGTTTTATATAAGTATCCTTCACTGTTAAGTTGTTGTAATAGAATTTGCAAATTGAGATGAGGTGATTGCAGTATTTCTCTATAATCCATGTTCTCTTAGTTATACTTTCTCTTTACTGATTATAGTTAATATTCCCCACATCTTTGCACATACAGAGAAGTGGTTTGAAATACTTCTGTAACAACTTTAAAAGGAAAACATTTAAGAGTAGAAAATAATTTTGCATGCTGCAGAGAAGACACATCACATATACAGTTAATAGTAAGCTAGATGTCTCATATATGTTTTATCTTAAAATATTTTTATTATGCCTCTTATTCTGGATCTCTCTCAACATTATTATTTATATTCATAATATGGGCATGGAAAATACAATATGTTTGACCTTGTTTGGCTTTTTGGATGTTCAGTCAGTTAAAAGGTTTGTAAGACGTTTAATTACCAAATGGTATGATCATTATTCATCTCATCATTTGATATATAATGTCAACTGAATTGCCTCCCTGGAGTGCACTGTTTCACAGATCAATAGATTTACCAAGAGCTTAAAGGAGAGCTTTAAACATTCATTGAAAAGAAGGAAAAATATATCCCTTTTGTAAAATGGCTTGTGTAGTCATTTCATCCGCTTCATAATTATTTTATTTACTTCTGTGAATACATCTCCTTATAACAATAGTTTCAGAGTATTAACGGCTCCTTTAAGTAAATTAAATTGGAGTGTTAATCAGATTTGTTTTACTCAAAGGCAGTGAAGACTATATAACAGAATTAAAGAGGCAGATTTCTTGCATCAGTTCTGCTTTTGAGATCTGTTTTGGTCTACCTCTATTTAAAATATGGTTCTCAATATTCTCTACCCATCTTTAAATAATTTTTATAAAAACATTATTTTATATCCAGTCCTTATTTCTTACTAAGAAATTGTCAAAATGAGGGCTTTGGAACCTGAAGGACAATTGTTCCTTCCTTCCCACCCTTTGGATTCTCCCCAGTCCTAACCAAATCCTACTAAAGGCCAACTAGTAACAAAAACATTTAAAGTTCATTGAGTGCTATTGTGTGCCAGCCTCTTCTAGTCACTTTACATACATTAGCTCATTTAATGTCTCAACAACCTTGCGAGGTAGCTGCTGCTATTCCTGTTTTTTTTTTTTTTTTAAGATTTTATTTATTTATTTGACAGACAGAGATTACAAGTAAGCAAGAGAGGCAGGCAGGGAGAGAAGGAAGCAGGCTCTCCGCGGAGCAGAGAGCCCGACGTGGGGCTCGATCCTAGGACCCTGGGATCATGACCTGAGCCGAAAGCAGAGGCTTTAACCCACTGAGCCACCCAGGTGCCCCGCTATTCCTGTTTTTGACAGATGAGTTACATGACTTGCCCAGGGTCACACAGCTAATAAACGGAAGAACCAGACTTAGGACCTTGAAAGTGGCTCTTAAGCCCTTATGATACTGCTCTTTGGGCACAAGAGGAAAGTAGTAAGCAAATTATTGTCTTTTTAAATGCCCTATCACTTTTCCCTGTGCTTGCCATCTGATTTGGAGGAGGGAATTTACATATTAAAGTATGGGATGCTCAATGATCTATTTGATTATCCAGAGAGCATCAGGTCTAGTATTTGGTATTACCCTATTACAGTCTAGTAAGTCACTCTGTTACTGTTTCATGGATGCTGGCAGAAGACATGAACTCCTAGATCAGAGACAAAAGAACGTATTCGTTATAGCATAGCAAGTGGCCTGAGCATCAGTCAGCATGTTTGCATCAGTTTTTCTTGCTCCTAAGTGCTATGGACCAATATAGCCCATGTTGATGCTATGAACTCAGTGGATATATGTTATATCTGAAGAGCACTGAGCTATGGAAATCTGCTACTTTTATAGAAAACAGTAAGCAGGTCTGTTCTTTGTCCCAGAGAGAGAGACTATCTCATACTTCAGGGTTCCTCACTGCAAGTACAACCTTGAGCAATGGACCAAGGAAAATAGGATATGATCTTGCTTTCTTGGTACATCTGTAAGGGTTGGACGGGATGAACCTTACACTCTGTTAGTTTCTTATTGTTGTTTTAACAAATTAATATAGACTCCGACATAAGACACCACACATTTATTACCTTTCAGTTCTGGAGGTCAGAAGTATGAAATGGAGGGGTGCCTGGGTGGCTCAGTGGGTTAAACCTCTGCCTTTGGCTCAGGTCATGGTCTCAGGGTCCTGGGATTGAGCTCTGCATCTGGCCCTCTGCTCGGCAGGAAGCCTGCTTCCTCCTCTCTCTCTGCCTGCCTCTCTGCCTACTTGTAATCTCTGTCTGTCAAATAAATAAATAAAGTATTATTAAAAAAAAAAAAAAAGGAAGTATGAACTGGATCTCACCAGCCTGAAAGCAAGGCTTGTTTCTTTCTGGAGGCATTAGGGAAGAATCTGTTTTCTAGCCTTTTCCAGCTTCTAGATGCCATTGCATTCTTTGGCTCTTGAATTCCTTTCATCTTCGAAGCTAGGAATGCCACTGTGTCTTTCTCACAGAGCATCATTCATACATTGCTTCATCTTCTTCCCTTTTCCATGTTTAGGGGCCCTCTGATTACAGTTGGCCCACCAGATAACTCAGGATAATCTTTCTCTTTTAAGGTCAGCTAATTAGTAACTTTAATTTCATCTGCAACCTTAATTCCCATTTTTAATATAAGGTAGCATTGTCATAGGTTCGAGTGGTTAAGATGTGGACATCTTGAGAGGCCTTTATTTTGCTTTATCACATATACTGTCTCAGCTTTTGGTGAGTTTTCATGAGCTGGCAACCTTCTTGGCCAATCTGATTAACTTGACTGACAGAGGTTGAGTCAAACTGTTCAATTTGTATTATAAGGCATTTAATTAGGGCTACTATTAATGGGATTCCAAGCAGCAGGATAAAAACACATTGATCTGTTATGCCCGCAGAATCCTGGACTCAGCCAGTTTTGTATACACACCAAGAAAGACTGGTAGGTCTTGTTTTAGTTAGCCAAGATAAGTGTAAGGCCAATTAATGATCCATTATGACCCACACAAGGAAGTTTAGACTAACAAGCTGATCTTTGATGTCATTACCAATAATTACAGGAGGAAATAGATGGGCTAAAAAGCAAGTCTCCAATGGAGACACATTGTCTGGATCAGTCTGTCACATGAAAGTGTATAACTGAGAGGGGCCCATTACTCCTCTTTGAGATACGTTGTTGAGGTTTATTTGGATCATTGATTTATATTAGTTTGGTTAAGTCACATGGGTGAGGTCACTGGATAGTTGCAGTTTTGGTTGCCATACACTATAACTCAAGGCCAGTGGGCATCAGGAGAAACTATTAATTTATATCAGGAGTATTTAAACAAGGTTAAGGGTCAAGAGCATTAATGGTTCCTCCCTTCTCCCATCTCTCAGAGTCTAAGGCCTTCCTTCCCCAGTGCCAGGGTAGAAGCTGGGTGAATAGTATACTCAACTCAGTGGTCATTATACTTATGTCCTAGGATTTTTGTTAATCCAACTATAGTATACAGAAGACTGAAGTACAATTAAGTTTGAATTCTCTGGTTCCTCTCAAAACTGGATTGCCACCTGAAAGGTATACTAAGCAGGCTGGCTGGGAATTGCTGTTAGGGTAGAGAAGAATGCATCATAGCTAGGAATGGTCAGAGTAGAATCCCAAATTTTCAAAACAGCTCTATATAACCCTCACCCCTTTCACCCTGATCATTATCCAGGAGTTGGTCAAAAAGAGATAAGCCCTTTTTGGAGACAGCTGCATTCAAGGAAGCTGCCCAGCAAAGGTATAGGGATCAAGAGGAGATGAGGGGGATAGGTTCAGAAATCTTTCTGAATCACTTTTTTGAGGAAGCTCTTCCGGTCCAGGGCAGCTCTGATACCTCCACAGGTCAGGAAGCATGGACTGTTCCTCCATTAACTTGGCATTCAGTCTGTTGTCGGGTTACCTTTGTGACAGAAGATGCACTGTTGTTGGACTGTAGATAGTCTAGAAGCTGAAATATGACATAGTTATGTTTCAAGGGCTACAGTAGTGTGGCAAGAGTTGACCAATTAGGCTGAAACAGTGCCACTGCAGTATGAAAAAGTGCCAAGAACTGTGAAGTACCCACAGTTAGCCCTGAGACAGGGGCAAAGGTCCAAGATAATTAATTCGCTAGGAGCAGGTGGAGTCAGTGCTATTGGGAGACAATTCCCCAGGGTTCTTTCATATTTACACGTCTCGTGAGCAGAGGAACTACCTGGTTCTTACAGAATTTCTCTTCGAATGGGTCTGTGTAGGGAACAGTCTTAAAGGTAGAGCTCCAGCCTTCTTCTGGGGCGGAGAGCAGGTGTGTGCACTGTCCACTCTAATAGACAGTGTATCCCTCTGGAATAAAGATGGGACAAACTTGCTCCCCACTGTAAAATATTCCGGTTCCTTAAGCTTTGTGATCTCCTGTAACGTAACCACTGTGTATGTGGCTGCCTCTTGGCCCTCTTTGTATCACTCTGTGGAAACTGGAGCTCAGGAGACTGGTTAACTTGTTAGTTTTCATGTCCAATCCTTCACGGTTCTCAGTAAACGCTACTAGAGTACTTCTGTCCTGTACACCAGGGGGCCGGCCAGCTTTGGCCAGTGTTGAAAGTCTGGCATAGTGTTAGCTGCTGCGTAAGAAAGAATCCTTTATTGTATGTGGTTTATGAGGGTGGATGTACTGCTTATCTGGTATGATGATGGATTCTCCTAGCACTGGTGGTGATTTGGCTGGGACAGGCCTCATTAGCATCTTTGATTCCAGTTAATCCCATCGGAGAATTCTCTTGCTGAGGGCCTCTAAAGGAGTGACCTGTACAATCTGATCAGTAGGCCCGGTTCCCCCCATAGTTTGTAGCCCTAGTGGTTAGGTGTCTTTATGTGTCAGTCCGTGATCTTCCAGGGACAGACCATACAGCTGGACCATTGGCAGTAGTCCAAGATTTGGTAAAAAGGTAGCATGGTTCATCAAGGGAAACTTTGGCTGGGGCTACAAGGACTGTCTTGAGTTATGCCTACTGAGCAGAATGACTAAGCAACAACAGCAGGATAAGGAACATCATCAGATTTCCATTTAGCCAAAGTATCAATGAAACAGATTGAAGCATCTAGGGGAACCTTTGTGAATTGAGGTACCCATTTTAAACAGCAGCTTCATTTTGGATAGTGGAATTGGAGAGGAAGATTCCCCCAAAGGGGTAGCTGCCACTTATTCATATAAAACTGAGGCATCACTAGGACCAGGCTAGCTGGCTCCTGAATGTATCATTTTTGTTTGACGGAAAAGGGCCTGTCAGGCCATTTCCACCTTAGTGCTTCCTAGTGTCTTTCAGACGGCGTGAGGAGAATGTGGCCCCTAGACCTGCAGTGCTCTGAACCACTCAGATAATCTCCACAGAGCAGTTTTCACATAGTCCAGTTGGATGTGCAAGCCCATGGTATCATATTATAAAACTACATGTAGATTTGTCTCCTAAGGCAAGGGAAACAAAAGCAAAAAGCAACTATTGGGACTATATACAAATAAAAAGCTTTTGCACAGTAAGGAAACCATCAAGAAAACAAAAAGACAACCTACTGGATGGGAGAAGATATTTCCAAATGACTATCTGAAAAGGGGTTAGTATTCAAAATGCATAAAGGACTTCTACAACTCAACACACACACACAAAAATAAATAAAATAAAACAAAACTAAAACAAAACAAAACAATCTAATTAAAAATTAGGTAGAATAGACATTTTTCCAAAGAAGACATAGATGGGTGACAGACACATTTAAGAACCTCAACATTGGGGCGCCTGGGTGCCACAGTAGGTTGAAGCCTCTGCCTTCGGCTCGGGTCATGGTCTCAGGGTCCTGGGATCCAGCCCCGCATTGGGCTCTCTGCTCAGCAGGGAACCTGCTTCCTCCTCTCTCCCTGCCTGCCTCTCTGCCTACTTGTAATCACTGTGTATCAAATAAATAAATAAAATCTTAAAAAAAAAAAAAAAAGAACATCAACATCACTATTCTTTAGGGAAATGCAAATAAAGTCCACAATGAGATATCACCTCATGCCTGTCAGAGTAGCTAAAATCAAGACAAGAAACAACAGGTGTTAGCAAGGATGTGGAGAAGAAGAAAACCTTTGCACTGTTGATGGGAATGTAGATTGGTAGATTGGTAGAGCCAGTATGGAGACAATATGGAGGTTCCTCTAAAAATTAAAAATAGAAATACCACATGATCCAATAATTCCACTATTGGGTATTTACCTAGGGAAAATGAAAACATGAATTCAAAAAGATATGCACCCCTATGTTCATTGTAGTATTATTTGCTACAGCCAGGAGATGGAAGCAGCCTATCAACAAATAAATGGATAAGGAAAATGTGGTACACACACATATATTACAGTCGTTAAAAGGATGAGATCATGCCATTTGAGACAAAATGGATGAACCTAGAGGATATTTTGCTAAGCAAAATAAGTTAGACTGAGAAAGACAAATACCGTATGATTCCACTCATAAGTGGAAACTAAAAAAGTGAATAAAAGAAAAAGCTGAATCAGAACTATAAATACAGAAAACAAACTGATGGTTGCCAGAAGGGAGAGGGTGGGAGTTTGGGTAAAATGAGTGAAGGGGAGAGAGAGATATGGGCCTTCATTTATGGAACGAGTAAATCATAGGAATAAAAGTATAAGGAATGCACTCAATGATATTGTCATAATGGTGTAATGGGACAGATGGTATTTGTACTTGTGGTGAATATAACATAAAGTATGTCAAATACTTATCAAATCACTAAGTTGTCCACCTGAAACTAATAGAACATTATGTGTCAACTATACACAAAACAAAACAAAACAAAACTAGATGCAGTTTTGTGTAAAATGACTGTGAAACCTTTCCAGTGAATGGGAGTTTGAGACTAAGAGATACATCTTATTCATCTTTGTATCCCTAGGTACCTAGCTCAGTGCTGGTACTTAGTAGATACTTAATAAGCACTTGCAAGTTGAATTAGTAAATTGGTGATCGCATTGTAAATGTGGAAAACGATTTATAATTGATAAGGTATGTCTATCAAATTAGGAGTATGGTTTTATTAATGTGCTGTCTGCTTCCTCATTATTGACAGCTGTGTGTTGTATAAGATTTGGCTTCAATATTTAATTATAATGATTAGGAGAATGGATAACGTTGCTTTTTGTGTTCCATATACAGTGATTATATAGAATGCTACTTGTTTAACTTCTCTTATGAATTATTACTAACTTATGAAAGGAAAAATGTGGTTACAAAATAATAAGCATTACCTTTAGGCATCCTAATAGTTGCTGCAAAAGGTGTCAACAAGGCACATATACTTTGCCTACTAACACTAAACAAAATCGATCCAACTTTACTATCCTTGTCTTTGTGGTAGCTTATCCCCAAGTTTCAGGAGACTTAATTGGTTAAATTTCCCCTCTGGGAATTTTTTAGGCAATTCCCTGGGACTTTAACAGGGAACAAAAGAAACTAATGGTCCTTAAACAAGTAAAAGAATTTGGGCTTTGATTTAGGTACATTTTCTGATTTACCTAATTTGATATTCATGAGCATGCATTTTCTAAAGAAGTGAAAAGTTTAAGTACTGCCAAACCCTACACACCTAGTAAGTGTTTCAGTTAATATTTAAACTTAGGTGTATCAATTTTTAAGTTTCTGTTCTTTCCAGTTAGTCAGCCACTTTCAACTGATGGAACCATGTGGTTAACATGAATGTCAAACATACTGTTGTATGGAGGACTGTATTCTTTTTTTTCTTTTTCAGTGTTTGTGCTGCCAAAGCGAGCACTGGTGGATTATATTCTTGACTACAGACTGCTTTGTGTATCCCTACTAGCTGTGAAAGTTTTTGAGTTTTCCTTTCTATAGTTCATATATAGTAAAACCACTATGCACACATACATACAGTCAATTTTCATTTCCACTGTAATTGTATTCTACAAAGCCACCACAAACACTGAGTCAGTGAATACTGAGTCATTGCTCCTACAGGATAGACAGGGTTAGGTTCCTGTGAGGCTCTGGTCATAACATTTTCATTGACTGATAATACATAACTTTATTTTGTGAATGCTTCTGTCTAGAAACACCTTATGTGATATATATATTGTTGATTTGTTAACTTTGAATTCATGGCCAACATCACTGTAGCTCATGCCTGAATGAAACTCATCTAAGTAACATATACAAAGAAAATATATATGTGTATAAATATAAACATATATGTTATAGCCTCTTGTGGTTAGAAACAATACATGGCACTTCAGCACTACACTTGGACGCTGTTTTGAACAGTGTAATCACCAAGAAAAAGTACAAATATGGCATCCCATAGACCACTGAGAGGACATTTGTTTACAGTGTAAGAGCTGACACAAGAAGGCAGAGTGTCACCTTGTTCAACCTCAGCTAGAAATGTGCATGTCTATGAAGGACCACAAAAATGCTGTTAATATTTACTTTGGGGCTACAAATCAGTTTTAACAGAATTCACAAATATGGCATCTATGAAAGATGAGGAATAACCATGTATGTATTATATATATATATATACATATATATACAGATATATAATAACTAAAAATTCTTTTTTCAAAATAGGTATTACTTCCAGTTCTTCAACATCATGTTTTTGAATGACACATTTATCTAGCATATATGCCAAGCATATAACTTTTTTAAACTTTATTTTTTCAGTGTTCCAAGATTCATTGCTTATGCACCACACCCAGTGTTCCATGCAATCAATATGTGCCCTCCTTAATACCCACACCAGGGTCATCCATCCTCCCACCCCCGCAAACCCTCAGTATGTTTCTGAGTCCACAGTCTCTCATGCTTCGTCTCCCCCTCCAATTTCCCCCAACTCACTTCTCCTCTCCTTCTCCCAGTGTCCTCCGTGTTACTCCTTATGTTCCACAAGTAAGTGAAACCATATGATAATTGACTCTCTCTCTGCTTGACTTATTTCACTCAGCGTAATCTCCTCCAGTCCCATCCATGTTGATACAAAAGTTGGGTATTCATCCTTTCTGATGGAGGCACAATATCCCATTGTATATATGGACCATATCTTTATCCATTCATCTGTTGAAGGGCATCTTGGCTCTTTCCAGTTTGGCGACTGTGGGCATTGCCAAGCATATACTTTGTGACAGGCATTGTTGCAGGCACTGTGGATATAATAGTGAGCAAACAGATAAATTTCCTACCTTCACTGAAGTGACAATATATTTTTTTGAAAAGTGAGTAATATGCCAAGTAATGATCACTGCCATAAAGAAAAATAGAGCAGGAGAAAATAATAGAGACTGATGTTGAGACCTACTTCATATAAACTGGTAAGGTAAGGGCTAACTGATATGGCAGCCTTATTGGAGAGATGTGAAGTACATGAGGAAGCAAACCCTGCAGATGTAAGGGAAGATTTAAAAAAAAAAACTAGATATGTGAATAAGATCATACAGGATTTGTCCTTCTTTTTCTGATTTATTTCATTTAGACTAATGCCTTCAAATCTATGTCGTTCCAAATTACAGGATTGTTTTGATTTATTATGTCTGAATAATATTTAATTATATTTATATCACAACTTCTTTATCCATTCATCCATTGATGGACACTTAAGTTGTTTCCATATCTGGGCTATTACGAGTAATACTTCTATGAGCATGGGAGTACAGATACTTTTTGGAGTATGTGTTTTCATTTCCTTTGGGTATAGTCCCAGCAGTATATGGTGGTTTTATTTTTAATTTTTTGAGGACCATCATACTGTTTTCCATAGTAGCTGTACCAATTTACATTCCCACCAACAGTGCACAAGGGTTATTTTTTCTTCATATCCATGCCAACATTCATTATCTTTTGTCTTTTTACTGATGGCCACTCTAACAAGTATGAGGTGATATCTCATTGTGGTTTTGATTTACTTTTCCCTAATGACTGTTGATCGTGAGCATCTTTCCATGTTCCTGTTGGCCTTTTGTAGATCTCTTTTGGAGAAATGTCTCTTTAGGTTACTTTCCCATTAATTTTTTTTTTCTAAACAGTATGGAAGTTCCTGAAAACATTAAAAATAGAATTACCACATGACACAGTAATGCCACTACTGAGTATCTACCCAAAGAATACAAAAAACTAACTTGACAAGATATATGACATACCTCTGTTTATTGCGACATTATTTACAGTAGCCAAATTATGGAAGTGATCCAGTGTCTGTTCATAGACAAATGGTTAAAGAATATATGGTATTTAACAAAATATAATTCAGCCATAAGAAAGAATGAAATCTTTCCATTTGCAATGACATGGATGGATCTCGAGAATATAATGCTAAGTGAAATAAGTTAGAGAAAGACAAATACCAATGATTTCTTTCATATGTGGAATTTAAGAAACAAAGGAACAAATTTAAAAAAGAAGTAAACAAAAAAAAAAAAACCAGACTCTTAAGTATTAGAGAACAAACCGATGGTTACCAGAGGGGAGGTTGGTGGGGTGAAATAGGTGTAGGGGTTTTAAGAGTACACCTATCATGATGAGTACTGATTAATGCATAGAATTGTTGAGTCACTATATTGTACACCTGAAACTAATATAACATTATATGTTAGCTGTACTGGAATTAAAATTTAAGAAATAAATTAAAAAAATTTTATTGGGCTTTATGAATTCATTATATATTTTGGATATTAACCCCTTACCAGATATATGCTTTACATATATTTTTTCACATTCTGAAGGTTGTCTTTTCACTTTGATTGTGATTTCTTTAGCTGTGCAGAAGCTTCTTAGTTTGATGTAATTCTACTTCTTTATTTTTTATTTTGTTTCTTATGTTTTAGGTGTCATATCTGAAAAATCATTACCAAGACCCATGTCAAGGAGCTTTATTCCTATTTTCTTGTAGGAGTTTCATGGTTTCAGATTTTACATTTATGTCTTTAATACATTTTGAATTAGTTTCTGTAGTGGTGAAGATATGGGTCAAGTTTCATTCTCTTCCATGTGAATATCCTGTTATCCCAGATTTATGGAAAGACTGTCTCTTCCCTATTGAATATTCTTGGCTCCTTTGTGTCAGGTATTAGTTGACCATATATTCTTGGTTTTATTTCTTGATTCTGTTCTGTTGATCTGTTTGTGTTTCCGCCAGTACCATACTGTTTTGATGACTATAGCTTTGTAGTATAACTTGAAATCAGGAAGTGTGATGCCTGCTTTTTTTCTTTCTGAGGATTTCTTCCTTTCATTCTTTCTTTTTTAAAGATCCTATTTATTTATTTGACAGAGAGAGATCACAAGTAGGCAGAGAGGCAGGCAGAGAGAGAGAGGGAAGCAGGCTCCCTGCTGAGCAGAGAGCCCAATGTGGGGCTCGATATCAGGACCCTGAGATCATGACCTGAGCCGAAGGCAGAGGCTTAACCCACTGAGCCACCCAGGCACCCCTTTCTGAGGATTTCTTTGGGGACCATTTGGGGTCTTTTGTGGTATTATAAAGGTTTTAGAAGTGTTTTTTTCTACTTCTATAAAAATACATTGTAATCTTGTTAGGGATTGCATTGAATCTATCTATAGACAGCTTTTGGTAGTAACGACAATTCAACAATATTAATTCTTCCAATCCATGATCATTGGACACCTTGCCATTTATTTATGTCTTCTTTGATTTTTTTATCAATGTCTATTATTTACAGAGTATAGCTCTTTTACCTCCTTTGTTAAACTTATTTATAAGTACTTTATTGTTCTTGCTATTGTTGTAAAAGGAATTGATTTATTTCTTACTCAGAAAATTGTTAGTGTATAAAATGTTACTGAGTTTTGTATGTCGATTTTGTATCCTGCAACTTTACTGAATTTGTTGATTAAATTTAATGAGTTTTTGGTTGAATCTTTAGGATTTTCTATATATATAACCATATTGTCTACAAATAGATACAGTTTTACTTCTTCTTTTCCAATTCTGATAATTTCTTTTTCTTGCTTGATTGCTTTAGCCAAGGCTTCTTGTTTTATTTTGAATAGGAGTGGTAAGAGTGGGAAACCTTGTCCTCTTCCTGATCTCAGAGGAAACACTTTCAGTCCTTCACTATTGAATATGATATTAGCTGTGGGCTTGTCATATGTGACATCAATTATGTTGAGATATATTCTCTCTATGCCTAATTTGTTAAGGGTTTTGTTTTGTTTTGTCATGAATGGATATTGAATTTTGTCAAATGCTTTTTCTGTTTCTGTTGAGGTGATCATATGTTGCTTTTCTTTTATTCTATTAATGTGACATATTACATTGACTGATTTGCATATATATATATATTTTAAAGATTTTATTTATTTGTCAGAGATACAGAGAGCGTGCAGGCAGGCAGAGTGGCAGGTAGAGGGAGAAGCAAGCTCCCCATGGAGCAAGGAGCCCCGTGGAGCAGGGACTCAGTCCTAGGACACTGGGATCAAGACCTGAGCCAAAGGCAGCCACTTAACCGACTGAGCCACCCAGGTGTCCCTGATTTGCATATATTGAACTATTCTTGCATGCCAGGGATAAATCCTACTTGATCATGGTGTATGATCCTTTTAATGTGCTGCTGAATTTGGTTGGCTAGTATTTTTTTTTTAAGATTTTATTTATTTATTTGTCAGAGAGGGAGAGAGAGAGAGCGAGCACAGGCAGACAGAGTGGCAGGCAGAGGCAGAGGGAGAAGCAGGCTTCCTGCTGAGCAAGGAGCCCGATGTGGGCAACTCGATCCCAGGACACTGGGATCATGACCTTAGCCGAAGGCAGCCGCTTAACCAACTGAGCCACCCAGGCGTCCCAGTTGCCTAGTATTTTATCAAGAATTTTTGCTTCTGTATGTATCAGGGATATTGGCCTACAGTTTCTTTTCTAGTAGTACCCTTTTCTCATTTTGGTATCAGAATAATGCTGGTCTTGTAAAATGAGTTTGGGAGAGTTCCTGCCTCTTCAGTTTTTGGAAGAGTTTGAGAAGGATGGGTGTTGGTTCTTCAAATGTTTGATAAAATTCACCAGTGAAGCCATCTGATCCTGGGCTTTTCTTCAGTGGTAGATTTTTTTATTATGGATTAAGCCTCCTTTCTAGTAATTCATATATTTAGATTTTCCATTTCTTTCTCATTTTGTCTTGGTTAGTTCTATGTTTCCAAAATTGTTCTGTTTCTTCTAGGTTGTCTAGTTTGTTGGTGTATAGTTGTTCGTGGTAACCTCTTATGATCCCTTCAGTTTCTGTGGTATTAGTTGTAATGTTTCCTTTTCCATTCCTAATTTTGTTGATTTGTGGTCTTTTCTCTTTTTCCCTTGGCTAGTCTAGCTAATGGTTTGTCAATTTTGTTTATCTTTTCAAAGAACCAATTCTTAATTTTGTTGACCTATTCTATTGCTTCTCTGTTCTCTGTTTCATTTATTTATTCTCTAGTCTTTACCATTTCCTTTCTCCTGTTAACTTTGGGCTCAGTTTGTTCTTTCTCTAGTTATTTAAGGTGTGTTCTAGTCTACTTTTGAAACTCTCTATTGAATTCTTCAGGTCAATTGTTATATTTTTCAATTACGATTCCTGGGGTTTTTTGATGGTTACTATTACCTTGCCATACTTCTCATTTTGTGCATATATTGTCTTCCTAACTTCACTCAGTTGTCTGTCTTTTCTTGTAACTCACAAAAGTGCTTTAAAGAGATTATTCTGAATTCTTTGTTTGATAGTTCATAGATCCTTATTTCTTT
This sequence comes from Mellivora capensis, assembly GCA_004024625.1. NCBI lineage: Eukaryota > Metazoa > Chordata > Mammalia > Carnivora > Mustelidae > Mellivora > Mellivora capensis. The sequence goes on along the minus strand of PISX010000148.1, from coordinate 71,764 downwards.
GGGGTCACTTATTAGAATTTTATTAGTTTCTTTTGGTGGTTCACATATATCTAATTTTTGGGATCCTTTATTCCTTATGTTGGTATCTGTGCATTTGATTAATAAGGCTCCTCTTCCAGATTTTACAGATTTGCCTTGGCAAAGATAATTCTACACCAGGCAGCTGAGTTGGATTTCTGTGAATATCTGCTGGTAATGTTCTTGGTCATTTGGGCTCACTGTTATGGTCTATTTTTTGGTGAGGGGTTGTCCAAGCTCTAAGGATGGGCATGGGGTGTTGTGCTACTGGCTGAGAACAGTTGGGTAAGACTACTGGTTTGGTTCCCTACCCAACAGAGGCTGTAGGGTGGGCTCTAAGGTTGTCTGGTCTCATTACTATATGGTTGGGAATGGGTACTATATTCAGTAGTAAGTAGGATTATGAATTAACTTTCCTGCCCTGGTGGAGTTGGCAGGACAGAATGCAGGGCCTATAAAGTTTGTTGTTTGGGACCTGAATTGTATCAGAGTATGCACTGAGTTTCCCTTGTCAAGTGAGGGCACTGGTTTTGCTCTGCAGATAGGAGAAGCCAGGGGCTGTGCTCTCTGTTCAAGGGTCACTGTATAAAGGGCTGTTGAATGGGCTGTGCAGCTTTCCATCTGCTCTGCTTAGGTTCCTACGTTGGACAGGCTGAAGGCTTTATTCAGTGGTGAGTGAGGCTACAAATTAGATTACCTGCCCAAGCACAGAAGGAGTTTATTTAAAACTGATAAAACTCTGTTTGTTGTCTTAACTCAAGTCTACTCATACCCCAGTTTTCCTCATTGAACAGGGCCACTGGCTTTGTTTGTAAACTGTTGGCTCTGCCCATCCACCTCTCAGCTTGAGTGCTGCTGGGCTGTGCAGCTTTTAGAAGTTGTCTCTAGCCCTTCTGGTCAAATGGCACTGGGACACTCTCTATAACAGGAGGGGGTTTTTCTCAGGAAGGGGAAGGGGCCTCTCCAGGATATTCTCCTTTTCTCAAATAGACTCTCTAGTTGGGAGGGGCCAGGAGCTACCCTTAGCCTTTGGCTGGTACTACCTTTGTTCTGGGGTGATCAGCTCTGTCTGCTCCCCTCTCAGTTCTAGTACTGCTGAACTGCCCTGTTTCCAGGGGGTTGTCACCAACACTTCCGGTCAAATAGGGCCGGAAAACACTTTCCACAGAGGGTGCTGTTAAAATTAAGTTCTTTGTTTGAGCCTAGCCAAACTGGGTTCTAAGGATAGCAAAATTCCTTGTTTGAGGATCCAAATGAGGTAGACCTGCATCCCATCCAATTGCCTGGTCAGAGTACAGCCCCAGCTTGGTTCTTTAGATGAGCAAAACTGCTGGTTGGGATTACTACTTGGGCACCACAGGTATGAACTCAGTCTGCCAAGATCTGTGGGCTGGTTGTTGCAAGCCCCTGCCTCCTTCTCTGTCACAGTCAGATTCCCAGTGGTTGAGCCCTGCTTGTTTCCCTGAAATCCTAGTGGTGTGAGATCAGAGTAGGGGCTCCTGCAAAGTGACCCACAGTGCTGGGAAAAGCCGGTTCAGAGATAGTCATTAGAGTTATGGCTCATCTTATCTTGACTTGAAGGTAGATGTTTTTGAATACAAGCAATAGATTGAAGAAATAATTTATTGCAATGAATGGACTTGAGAAAGTAGTGATGGCAAATGACACAGTGACAGTCAAAAATTGTAGATAATATTTAATCCATACAGTGCTTTTTTCATAATAAATGCTTAGTAAGTGCTTATAATTAAATGAATGGAAGAAATGAATGAATTTTTTAAAAAACTAGTAGTATAGGTAGATTTGGCATTGTGTGGGCTCCACTAAGATATGCACAGAGTTCGATCTTGTCTTCCTGTCCCCAACTCTGCCACCCTGTTCCAAGCTACCATCATCTCCTGCTTTTGTTCTTGCCATTGACTTTTGTCTGTTTAACCCCATTCTTGATCCCCTACAGTCTCTTTTCAGCACAGCAGTTAACTATTAAAACCTAAAGCAGATCATCTTACTTTACCATTCAAAACCCTTCATTTCCCCCCACCAACCCCAATTCAGACTCTACTGCCATCTCCTTAAAAGTGAGATTTCAAAACCTTAAAATGTCTCTGTAAGACCACATATAATCTGATCTCATATCTTACTACCCCTTCTCCACTCTGTTCTTGGCCACATTAACCTTCCTGGCTGTTTCTTAAGCACACTAGGCATGCTGCCTTTTCAGGGCTGTGCCCTCTGCCAGGCTTACTCTTCCTGCAGATTCCTGTATGCCTACTCTGTCACCTCTTTCAAGTCTTTGCTTAAATGTCACGTTCTCAGTGAGGTCTTCCGGAATAATCCTATTTAAATTTGCAATTCTCCTGCCACATTGGCTAATCACCTTTATCCTTCCCTAAAATTGCCCATATCATTTATAGCCTTTTAACATTATATAAAACTTACTATTTTGTAAATTCAATCTCTCTCTCAACCCCCTGGAATATAAGCCGTTTGGAGGTCAGGAGGAGGTTTTACTCTGGGTTTGCTTTTTTTTCCCCCCTCTCAAAATGCTTCCCTAGATGTAGACCAATTTGGATCCTACCCATAATTCAAGTTCCAGTTCAAGTATTTAGGTGAAGAATTCCTGGCAGTTTTCCACCCATACCATATTTTTTCCTTAGCACAGTGACTATCTTTGTACTACGAAAATATATGCTCATTTTAGTAGGAAAATCAATAAAAATTTGTGCACTCATTATTTTGCCTCCTGGCAACTAGTTCATTTGGATCTATACTGAATTAAAAGAGCATTGTCACAATGATGATTCTAATTTGTACATCTTGTATTGTGTTTTATCACTATTCACTTGCTAACTTATTGCACTGCAGAGCCTATAACTGGAATCTTTAATATTGAAGTAGATATCCCTTAAAAAATCTTGTTTCTTTCACTGACGAAGATTTCAAATTTGGAATCACATTGGAATTCTAGATAAAAGTATTCTCTTTCTTCCTGATGATAGAAGAGTAAGTTGGAATCTCCAGAAGATTGTTACAGTATCTTTGGAAGTTTGAGTCTAAGACTTTCATCTGACTGTGAGCTCCTGGCCTCCTAATACATACTTCCTTGAGTCACTATTTTTCAGCACTTTGCACCCTTTAAGTTATGTTCATTTTGATTTGGTTGCATTTTACTTACCCTGGACTACTCATCATCTCCTGAATACATCATGCCCTTCCATGAATTTGCATTTATTGTCCATGCTCAGTAGAGCCTGCCCCTCTACTCCACTCTCCCTTTATTACTTCAGCCTTCAAAATACTGCTTAAAAGTCACCTCTTCTTTGAAGTCTTCCCGGATTGCAGCAGAGCAGAATTAATCCTATCACGTCTGTGTTCCTGTGGCATTTTGTATATGCTGCCACTCCTATAGAACTATTAGTGAAGTTTCTTTATTCTCTGTGAGTTTTTGTGTTTTGTTTGTTTGTTGTTGTTGTTGTTGTTGTTTTTCTGTTTCTCTGCTCCCATTTCACCAGACTGTGACTTTTTTGGTCTTGTGTACCACATTCAGTACTGACTCACAGAGGCCTAAAAGTCTTAGGGGCCTAAAACTTTCTGGTTCCTTAATCACTCCATTTTTGTGTAGTAGGAAAGATTTATATATCTTCAAAATATTTGAGAAGCCATTCTGAGCTTCTCGCATGAGTGCTTAACCCAGCTGGTCTACGGTCTGTCTTTGTAGCTGCTTATTGCACCTTTCAGCCGTATTCTTGGGTTACCTTGAACAGTCTTGTCAGACTCACACAAAATACAGGGTACCTCTCTGCACAGAGGCTGCAGCCTTTCTAGTCCTACATTGAGATAGCAAACGCTTCTAGCTTTTGGCAAACTTGGGGGCTAGGACAAGCATAGGGCTGGAGAAGAAAGAAGGAAGGGTCAGCACAACCTTCAGCGGTGATCTAAAGATCTCTGCTTCCTGGAGGCCGCTGTGCTTTTAAGGCGGCATTTATTTTATTAAATATTAGATTTAAAATTATAAGGTGAGTAATTTGCTTTGAATTATTTCACCATTGTTTGAACTTCTTCAGACAAGGTAGGACTATTTGTTATATACTGATGTGACAAAAGGGATATGTTGAGAGACAGTCTCTCCCAACAATAAGTAAATGAATGAATGAATGAAAATAAAAGAAGGTAGGTGTCAAGGAGCCTTGCTTTTGGTGCAACCATGAATATCTAGTAACTTTTAAATAAAGTTTTCTCATTAAAAGTAGTTCTTATTCTGCTTCACCAGGAATTCTGAAACAAACTGATCCTTGACGCTGTATCTTGTAATTCTTGGGCATATTCTCCACTTACTTTTTTAGCAAACCTATATGTACAATGCACAGTAGATAATAGAGAAGTGTATAAAAGATAATTTGACTCTCTTGTTTTTGCAAGCTGGTAGGGTCACAATGACATGTGTATAAAACAAATAAAAATTTATTGAGCATTCATTCCAGCTTTTTTGTTTACATTATTTCATTTTAAATTTCATATGTAAGTTTCAAAATAAGTACTTTTATTTACAATTTGCACATAAGAAAACTGAGACTCAGGTTACTACAGCTACTAAATGGAGGAGACCAGGCTTAGTCTGTAGGCTCTTCTCTATCCAAAGTCCACACACTTTTACTATCAAATGTTGATGATTTTATTATTAATTAAAAATAAATGCCATAAGAATTTCAGAGAATTAATCTTTATAAAATAGTATTTTTGAAGGCATATGCTTTGCACCTGTGCACATTAAACCTTAGTAACCCTATTAACTGTGTATTATTGTTTTCATTTTACAAACAAGAAATCTGAGTTAAAGAGTGGTTCAGGACAGTGTCAAAAATCTACAAATTTTAAGTGATAGAGTCTGTATTTGAAACCACATCTTCCTAAGGCTAGAGTCAATATCCTAAGAAATGTGGTTACTTTGTGTTTTACAAACCTAGTGTTCACATTTGTCTGTGACAGATGGTAAAATGTAGGGGTTATTGTATATTAATAATTTGTGCTGTGTTATTTATCATGTACTGATTTGTGTGATCATACAGTATTATTGTTGTATGACATACATGTTCATTGTGTCTGAGGAAGATTGAGATTATGTGTGGCTTCTCCTCATATGTGATTTCCTATTTAAGCCAAATTAACTATTGTTCTCATAAATATCATGACTATGTATGTATTGAAAGACATGGGCTCTTTGGAAAATTTATCTCTAAATCATTAATATCTTTTGCTTAATTTGTTGCATACTTTATATTTGATTAAGTTTAACTTCTGTATGTGTTAGTTCACATAGAGTATTTATTTCTATATATCAGGGCATGTCTGTGTATGTGATTTTTGGGCACATTTTTACCACCTATGAGTATACTCCATAGTGGATGTAAACACATCAGAGCCTCTCTTCATGCAATTACCATCCATTATCTATTTTAATTTTACAACAAATATTTTCAGAATGGAATGGTTCCTATTAGGGGAGGTTAAATTATAATTTGAGTGTATCTGCTTCAGACTAAAATCAGCACAGCAGTACATCGCCTCTGTGATTCTATAAAACATTGCTAAATCTTCTTTCCCATTGGTTTTCTGCACAGAGAAATCCATTCATTTTACAAATATAGAAGAAATGAATTTTATATCTATTCCTTAAGTATAAAAGAGAGAGGGAGGATGCATAATAGATTTATATATGACACAAATGTATCCAGTGAGAGAATGGGTTGCAGAAAGATCTCCTCACAGGAAAAGGTGATCATTCCAAGCAAGAGTGACAGTGATTTGTCTCTCCCGCATCAAAGCTGTGCCCTTGCAAAAGGGCACACCTCCCAACATTCCAGTTTATCCAGTTAATCCTTTTAGAAGAAGTATTATTTTCCTACCAATTGGTCACTCAAAAAGAATTGTGTTTCAGTATTCTTGCAAGCCAGTTTTATTTAAACAATATGAAATACCATCGAAGAACTTACAATTTTCCTTCAAGGAGGAAGTGCAATATAAAAACTCTGATGCTGTTGTTATTTTTAGAATTTATCTTTATTTAGCATTTTACTGTCTCAAGTGGCTTCACAGCTATTACAACTATGAAACAGACTAAGAAGTTCTCACTTTTCTAGATTAAAACTAGATGTTATATGTTGGAGCTGGAGTTATTCTTCAAGGTGTAGAACTCTATAATTTTTACTTAAAAATCTTGTCAATCCTTATGCCTATCAATATTTTGGAACTGAGGTTTTTTTCCTCTACCACCATATGTTTGATTTTTCAAAGCAAGAGATTGTGATTTTGGCCTCATCACAGTCTTTACACATAGAATATGTTGTTGGGAGTTTTTTGTCACTAGAACCTTCCCTGTTTTAAATTCAGCACCATAAATCCCTCTTATTCTTTCCCTATAACTCCTCGTTTTCACTTTTTCTTAATATGCTTTTGAAAGGTGTTTCTTCTGTTCACGCCTTTGACCATATCCCAATCTGTCTTTGTGTTCAGATACCATGCTTAGTACTCTTTGAGTGAGACTGTGCTTACTGTTTATTTGTGTTTTCTGTGTATTTCAAGCTTGCTTTCTTTTTACTTTTTCAGGAAAATTTGTACTTGTGTGTCATCAGCCTCCCTCTTCCATACTTTTTTACTAGATTATTGTTTACTGAAATTGATGAGCCTTTTTTGTCCTTATCTACCAAACAGCTTCCCATCCCTTACTTTGTCTATAGTTGCAAACGAGATCTGTCCACTCTCAGAACATTTCCTAGTCCCAGTAATCGGAAGATAGGAAAGCAAACTCTCTTGGCCACCATTGTCTATGAATGGAGTTTAATGACTAATTCTCATTACAGAAATGAGCTATATGCTCATCCCATTTCCTTTATGTTCTATCAACACATTTGTTTGGGAAATTTTTAATATTTATTGTGGTTTTAATCTGCTTTTTGCTATTTATCTGTGCTAGTAATCATTTTATCATAGATTATAATATTCATTGGTAAGAAGGGATTTATGTTTTTTACATCAAGCTTCCAGGTATTCAACATTATGTACAGAAAAATTCAGCTAATACTTTAAAAAGTTTAATACTGATGCTTGTAACAATAGTCTATAAAGGTTCCCAATTTAATAGAATTTTGTTCCTCATATTAAGGGAGAATCAGAACACTGGACAACAGAGAGATTAGATAATTTCTGAACTTTCTTGTTTCTCCTACCATTTACACAAATTGTCCAGGTTGTAAGTTTATAAAATGATTAGTATATGAAATTCCAGATAGGCCCCCATTTTTGTCTCATTGTAGTCTCTGATGTCTCTTCCTTCAAATTAAACATTTTTCTCTCAAGAAAATACAAACTGTATGCAAAAATGACATTTTTATCCTGGGTCATACAGCAATTCCAAAATGTAGTAGGAAATAAGGAATTAAACAAAAATCAAGATGGGTATTGAAAGAACACTTGAAGTTTTTTGAAGCAATTTTCTCAAAATACTCACATGCCTATAAACATTATATTTTCTTTAACTTAAAGAGTTACTTAAACTCTTAAGGAGTTACAGGATTTAGTATATTTCATCATTTCAGAGTGATTTTAGCCAATTTAAAAGCATGATAGTAAAGGATAGAATCAAAATGAGGGAAAATATATGGGGGAAAACAATAAAGCTATAGTAGGATTAGCTCACAGAAATATTTGCTCTCTTGACCTTTCGGTTGCAAGGATTGGCTACAAATCTGCCTCTGATCTATTTAGCAACTAAATTAAAGGAGGCAGCATACTTATACTATAATATGAGTACTGTTTATATTTTTTTTTAAAAAAGCAATTTCTAGAAGGAATCCCAGTTTCTTCAGGTACTTAACACTTGCAGGAATTTTTTTCCTGGTCCTCATGAAGATACACTGTAACCCCATATTAGAGCCAATAAAGCTACCTCTTATAGTATCTGTCAATATATGCAAAATTGGTAACCCCAATGTGAAGTTGAATAAAAGCAATTTTAAAAGATGCTAAAGCATTGCATTTTATAGTTAGAATTAGTTCATTCATGGTCTGGTAGGATTGAGATGTAAAATTTAGACCATCTGGCCTGAATAATGGATGTGTTATATGTCATTTAGGCAATCCTCCATAAATATTATATCTTGCAACTAGAATTTTGATAAGGATTAGATAGCAAAGAGTACAAACTTTGTACTCTTTGGCAAGAATGTGAAGTTCAGAAATCACACATGGCTTAGATGGATTATCTAGGGAGAATGTAAAGTGGAGGCTTCTGTAAAATAAGGTGCCTAAATCAGACCCCTGTCTGAGATGGCTTCTGTTTCCACCTAGTCATGGCAATGGGCTTAGAAAGGACAAATGGGAAGAACGAAAATCTTTTGCAGAAAACATTTTTGAATTCACTCCAAAGGAGGTGACTAGGAATTTAAGAACTTGAAGTTTATCCTATGGAATAATCTATGGCTTCTGATATATTCGGGGGCTCAGGGACTGTGCCGTGACTGTAAGGAATTTGTGAATCCAAACATTTGTTCTCTAATGTCTTTTGGTCATTAATAAAGCCAAAGTAAAAACTGGCACACTGGGGCACCTTTTGTCCAGTGTTTCGCCAGATAAAGATACTCTACATTTTTTTTTAACCTGGCCATGATAATCATTTTGTTCATGAAAATAACTCAGAGCCATTTGCAACCACCTACTGTAGCCACAGATAAAAATTGAAAAAGATTTCAATGATGTTTACTTTTAAGCAGTTTATCTCCCTCCTGAACAGGTTAAGACACATGTCTTTAATAGATCAAAAAAATTAGGGATGCTAGGGTCACCAATTTTTACTAACCTGAACAGAGAATCTTTCAGATGGCCTACGTTGCTCTCCTTTCTCAGAAGCTTCCCGTAGGTGTAGATTACTCCTTCCTGGATGCCACCGCTGCTTTATTAATGCCCTTTCATTCTTGGGTCAGAGTTCAGAGATTCACTTCCTCTAGAGAGCCTTCTGACATCATGGGGTTAAGTCTTCCTGATCTACGATTTCATTGCATCCTGGGCTTTCTTTTCCCGTCAGTGATCACACTTTGCAATTATATGTTTGTGTGATTATAAATTTTTGTCTACCTGCGTGTCCATTCTTCTCCTGCTCTCGTGTAGGTACTTTGCAGTAGCTGACACATAGTTATTCAGGTATTTGTTGAATGAATATGTGAATGAATGAGCAAACAAAAGAATTCTGAATTTCTCATCTAGTCCATCAAACTGTGATTTGTTAAACTTAGTCATCATTTAATAAGTGTTTTGATTTTTGGAGTTATTGTGTATTTCCTGGTATTATACAGGTTTATAGTACATTTTATAGCAGGTTATTCTACTTTGTATTTTATTTTCTTTCCATCATATTCTTTTTAAATTTTTGGACATGAAATAATAATAATTCTTATGCCTGGAGGTTAAAATTCAAGGCACTTGAAATAACTAGAACAGAACTATGAACTCAGAAGCAAGCAAGCGAAAAAAGAAATACAAAAAGTTTCTAATTCATGTCTTATATTCCATTATCTTTATAGTGGAAGTGATGCTCTGTAACCCCCATTATTTATTTAACTAGTCCTACTCCACTTGCCATCTAATTCCATTAAAATCTCTTGAAATAATGCACAGATTAACCATGTTATACTCTCTGTGTTCATTAAGTGAATGGTAAGTGGCCCTGTGTATCAATGGCCCTTTATAACTGTTATTTTAGGACATTGTTCTCATGACCACCATAGGAAGAGATCAAGTGTTTTGGGTGTATCTGTATACCTTGAGAGAGAGAGAGGAGCTCTACAAAGTAAGGTACTTTGAAATCATGAGCTTCCATTTGATTTAAGCACTCCTACAAACGGGAACATTTTATTTTTGGCCCATGTGAAAGCTGGATTATGTACTGATTAATGGTGTTTGCCTTTAGCTACTTAGAAAAATAAATAACTTGTAGCACTTTATTCCCCATGATAATGGATAAATGAAAACATTTAGTTAGATAATAAGAGTTACTTCTCTGAGAAAACATATTTCATGAGCAGGGGCCCACCTCTTTCACTTTATATGAATATATAACTGTGATACATGACCTGTCTTTCAGTATTTAGAGCCTAATATTTTTAATTGACTGTTTTGTTTTAGATTGTTATGTATGGAAAGCTTTTCTTTATTTCAGTTTAACTCATTTTGATTATTTTAATTTATCACAGTGAGTAGTTCTTGTTACTCTTGATTCTGACCTATAGACTTTTTCCCTCTGATAATATCTTAATAAATATTATCCCAGTGTCATGATGTTTATGCCTTCATTTTACTCACTGAAAAATAGGATTCAACTTAAACTTTAATCAGGGATGGCTATTTGTGAATCTATTCCCATTGTTGAGCAATTTATATTCTACTATTAAAGTTTCATTCTGAAAAAAAAAAGTTTCAATCTGACTTATGAGGCATATGTGAAACATGGCAAAGATAATCAAAGTTTATAACTGAAGGAAAAATATTATATGAACATACATATGTCTGTATGAATATCTATGCATGAAGTTTTGGCAGAATGATTCTAGAAGCAAATATTTTTAACTCCAAAGAGACTTATAGGAATTATAAACATAAAGTAACTTATAGGAGGGCACATTATTAAAAGTATCCCAAATTAACTTTGAGAATAGCCATTAATATTGGTTATTTATTGTCAGTAAAGCTACGCTTTTTATATAAAGAACAGACAATACATTTGACCAGAATTTCTGTTGATATTCCCCTCACGACACCAAATAAACGAAGATAACTATGTAGGCAATGTAAAGCATTGTTTCTAATAACACAAATAATTTGTTTATTAATGGTGAATAATGATTGGCAGCATTTTTTAAAAAGAGTAATGTTTCTATCAAACATTATTACATTGTACAGTAAAAAAAAAAGATTATACTTAAAAAAACTATGTATCTGTGTTTGTTTTTTTTTTTTTGTATCTGTGTTCTTGAGAGTCTATATTGCAGGGGTATATTTGCAAATGCCAGCTAAGGAGAAGAGAAAAATATGATACAAATTTTTAATGATGGTTATCTGAGGGACAAAGGGGTAAAATTAGAAGTATAGAGGTATTTCTGTATATATAATTATTTTTTTAAATGGGAGTATGAAATGGTGGTTGGAGGTTTGGGGGGCTTTTTTTGCATTTTTTTCTTTTATTTTAAAGAATTTTTGTTTATTCTTTTTTTTTAAAGATTTTTATTTATTTATTTTCAGAGAGAGAATGTATGTGTATGTGTATGTGAGCAGGGGTGAGGGCAGAGGGAGAGGGAGAATATCAAGCCCTAGGTGACAGAAGGCTCCATCTCAGCACCCCAGGATCATGACCAGAGCTGAAATCAAGGGTCAGGCTAAACCCACTGAGACACCCAGGTGCCCCTTTTTCTTTTCATTTTTAAAGCACAAGCCACAAAGATTCAGAAAGTATGACTGGTATTATTTAACACTTTAATTTAGGTTTGTATAAAGACACACTATGGGAGTCAAAATTTTTATAAAAAGACACCTGAAGCCTACCAGGAGGCTGAACTAATGGGCTCCTTGATATCATTGTCTTTGAAATTGTGACTTCTAATGTCTCACTGGACTGAAACAGGCCTCAGAGTTCATTATGGCATTATTGAAGACAGAAATAAATGGCTGTCCATCAGTTTAGCAGGTAAAGATCAGTTTGGTGAAAATTTGGGTATATTAAAGTCATGTAATTCTGTTGTTTAAAAAATGCACTCTTGGGGCACCTGGGCAGTTAAGTGGGTTAAGCTTCTGACTCTTGGTTTCAGTTCAAGTCTTGATTTCAGTGTTGTGACTTCAAGCCCTTGGTTGGGCTCCATGCTAGAGCAGAACCTACTAAAAAATAAAAAATCCACTCTTTATTTGACAGTTTATATGAGTGGATACACATTGAAGAAAGGACTGGAGTAGGTTCTTAAATTTTTAAAATTAACTTCTAATTTTATAAATGCTCTCTATATCCACATTTGCTCTTTGAAAGGTAATATTTTGAATTTATGAAATGTTTTATTCCTCAATCCAGTCTCCTTCTATACCTATCTTAGATACATGGCATATGAATGCCAAGAATCTAACAAAAAAATTACATAATTTGTTGTTGAGTTGCATTGTCTCTTCCTGTGAAGTCCTTGGGTGATTCTGAAGTCCATCGTGAAGTTTCTTTATTATATCTTTATTAAATTGTCATCACTTGTTATTTAAATCATTGGAATACAAATCTCAGCAGAACATAACCTATAAAACACTTTATGATAAATAGGAAGAATAAATCTCTTAAGGATCAAAAATAGTTCACAAACTATAAATAATATACATTTGAATTAAAGTTTTATATATACTACTACCTGAACCAATGATAATATTCTATTATAGTGTGTTTTTCAATTCCATTACTGGATATAAGTCCCAGGCTGAAGTGATGGGAATAATGGTTAAAATAGGAAAAGACATTATAGTGTTCAAATATAAAGAGGATCTTTCAATATGTATATATAACCGTGGAGGAATTAAAGAGTGTGTCAGCAATAATAGCTAAGATTAAACACAAAGATGAAGCATGAAGATGAAGTTTGATGGATAAAAGTTAATATTCTTGGCTACTGTTGGAGAAATGTGAATTGATCGTTGGATTGGCTATGGAAGAAAATTTGTCACCTTCTACTCAGGCTGGGAAGGCTTTGTTCATTTTCTCCAAGGAATAACATTACTTTCTTATAAAATGTCAAATATTCTTAACTAGAATAAGTGCATCAAGTCCTTCCCTGACATTTTCAACAGTCACGTATCATGTGCAACCAGTGACAACTCTGTATGAACAGAAAGGCACACCCACCTACTAAATTGCCAGTAGTTTGATTAATCCCAGTGAAGTTCACCAGATTGTTTACGCTCTGTGCCTGTGTGTCTAGACATGGAAGTGTGTGGGTGGGTGGGTGGAAATGTTAGAGCAGAATTCCAAGTGCTTGAGGTAAAAGAAGCTTAATGGACTGAATACAGACACATGCAACATTTACTGTTATTCAGATAACTTAGTAGAATATGTATTTTTCCCACTAGAAGAGAAAATTCATTACCTTACCTAAGGATGATTTTTTTTCTTCATCATGAAATGTGTTTATAATTATGTAACAAACTGGTGTTTGTTTATAATTATGTAACAAACTGGTGTTTGTTTATAATTATGTAACAAACTGGTGTGCAATTAGTAACAAATTATTATTTTTTCATCCTTAGAACTTATTTATTTATTTTCAATTTATTTTTTAAGTTTTTATTTAAATTCCAGTTAATGTATATTATGTAATATTAGTTCCAGATATATAAATGCACTTCCATGCACTACCCAGTGCTCATCGTAAGTACACTAAATAAGTGATGGGGATTAATTAGTAACAAATTATTGCTATGTAGAGTTCTACCACGATTTTTTCAGTGGAGGGGATTGTTCTTAATGTTTCTTAAAGATACAAGCGTATCAAATAGAATTTATATCTTGATTTGTACTTTGTATCCCTCAGTCTATCTGGAAATGACTTGTTTCACCTATCAGTATCACATACTTTGTCTTTTCTGAGCAACTTCTTTTTATTTTCTTTCTCCTAGCTGCTATTCTAGAAGAAAGAAAAGTTGAGGCTCAAATAAAATAAGGGTAGGTTGGGTGAAGCAGTGCATTGCCCCCCTCTAACTCTGTCAGACCTGTTGCCTAGCATTCTGTAGTTTATGAGACATCAGCGAGGAGTGAGATTTCAGGTGCTGACGATGCTGGCTCTTTTTCCACAGCTGAAAATGAAGAAGTATCAATGATAAATCTTACCCTAGAAGGAAAAACATGTTACATTATTGAAAACCATCCATAGTCTTCTGTTTCTTATTTCTCTGAAAGAACTGTTAAAAGATCAGGATCAGTGCAGTTTAGAAGAACTGAAGGATTTATGGAAGATGCATTTCATGAAGAAAAAAAAAAAATGTAGGGTACTGCAGGTTCTTCTTTCCCACAAGGCAAAAGTTGGCATACCAGTTTTGGAAAAAAGAAAATGTCTCTTCCCAGAGGAAGAGTAATATTTCCAAATAGAAATTCTGCCTATGAGTCCATGCCTTATGTTATTTGGGGAAAGAGTAATAGTAATAATAGTGAAAGGTTTTAGGGTAATCCCCAAGCCTATCCGTCTTCCAGAAAAGATTATTCATTTGAAGAGTTATTCAAGAATTGCTAGCTTCCATTTTAGTTTAGTTTAGAGAGGAATTTTTAGAACCGAAGAGTTTAATGAGTCACCTTTACTTTTACCTTTACCTACTGCTAAAATTTTCTTCACTTAATTTTTTCAGTGACTGTAATTAAGTTCTCCTCAGACTTCCGTGATTAGGTTATTTTCACCTTTCACAAAACAAGCAGCTACACTTACGCTTGCATGAATAAAAATTTTCTCAAGATTTTCCTTCTTTTTTTCTTTAAATGAATTTTCCATGAAATTTTAAGTATTGTGCGGCAGTATGTTGCAAAGGATAGGCAAAAGAATTAGATTCAGGGTCATTATTTAAGAACTGCTTTTTTTGAGTTCTCAATATTTTTAAATTTTGCATTGTAGGTTAGTTTTCAGTCTTGATAAAAATATGACTCTGAAATCCCTTGGATTATGTGTATACTAAAATGTGCTGTAGATCAACCATGAGTCATTAAAATTAATAAGCATTGATTCATTGCTCATGTTCTAATGTTGGGTTAACATTATATATATTAGTGTTTGAATGATACCCACCTGGCTTTAAAAATGAATTCTATATTTCTATGGGATTAAGTCTGGGAAGTAAGAGAATAGTAAGAGAACAAATTTACACCTCATACTTAAAAAAAGTAATTTAAAAAAATGAAATGACCATAATGAAATGAATTATAAGAAATACAGGAAGGTCATTTGTGGTATAAATTTTCATATTTATGCATGATTAGTATGAATTTTGGAATTTAACATAGTTTTCAAAGCGGATTTTTAAATTTAAGTAAATAATGTAACTCCTGCTGAACCTAGCATTTTATTTAATTTTTTAAATTTTTTTAAAGATTTTATTTATTTATTTGGCAGACAGAGATCACAAGTAGGCAAGAGAGGCAGGCAGGGGGAGAAGGGAGGAAGCAGGCTCTCCGCGGAGCAGAGAGCCTGATGTGGGGCTCCATCCCAGGACCCTGGGATCATGACCTGAGCCGAAGGCAGAGGCTTTAACCCACTGAGCCACCCAGGCGCCCTGAACGTAGCATTTTAGTGTGTGGTGTTTAGTTCTTCTTAAACTGGTGGAAAAATATCTATGTCCCTCAACTGAATGGGAAAAAAAAGCTGGAGAAACGGTTTGAATTTTAGACATAAGTTTTATTTGGGCTGGAGTAGATATTTATGTTCCATCTGAGTTTTTTCCTTCCCCAACAACTGGCTTTTGTTAATTAAAAGAATGAATTTACTCTGTTTATGAAGTGACACTTCTTTGTTTTCAAAGATAGACATTGATTGTAAATGCAGAAGGTTTTATGAGCTAGAATACACAATAAGTAGATTTTTAATAAAGAGTGTGTGTATACACAGATGCAAGTAGACTTTACACTTGTTTATCTTTGAAGAATTAAAAGGTGTTCCTAATTTTTTACACAAAAGCATGAACACTGCATGTGGTTGCAAAATACTGAGTGATGATTTATATTGCCACTCTGCTTTTCTACCAACTCTTATCTGTGTAGTAGCTATATGCTTAGACTTTGAGAATATAAGAAGTGAAGTACCCTGAAAAGTATCACATGATGGCACTGTTTCCATTTCCACATCCAATATTATGAAATAAAGCTATAATAAACTGGTATTAAGAATGGGATGTAATGCCAATGTATTTTGTATAATTTATGTAAAATAAAAATGTAACCACTAAGATTAGTAATACAAGTACTAAAGTAGAGTCCTAGATTTTTCACAAGGTACTTTGTAAAAGTTTGTGTTTTTATCATGTCTGTAACTTAGAACACACAAAAAAACAAATTTATCTAGAATGCTAGAAATTTCAATATTTCATTAAATATTTCATTTATATTTGCAATTTCATTAAATATTTGAGTTGCTTTATGAATTCTTTTTTTATAAATAGCATAGTATATTTTGTATTTCAGTTTTATTTTGGAAGGACTAATGCTGTATCACACATGAGATTTAACAGTGGTAAATATGACTATTCACACAGAAATATTTCTGAGGAATGCAAAGAAAGTGTGGAAACAAGGCTAACACGAAGAAGATACAAGGATCAAAGGTTGAAGGGATCCAGCCTAATTTTAGAGTGAAGAAAATTCAAGTGTGGTCAACCTGAATATTTAAAAGATTCATTAATCTGAAGAATGTAGAGGTTAAATGGTGTGTGATTTCAAATACCGTATTTTATTATGGTAAACAGCCTCTCCTAAATAATAAGCACGTGCAAAATAGCATTGAGTAATTATCATTTCAAGTATGAAAGTGCAATAATTTTCTGTTCACAACAAACAAGAAAAAAGATCGAAACATGATGCAATATACATTGAAGGATAACTGATGTGGAAGTGTATGTCTAAAGATTAACCAGGCATCAGGATTTCACCAAGTTTTATCCTTAATAATGAGTTAACACTAGTGGATATTGATGGATCTTCCCAGTGGTATGATATATACACATGAAGCTGTGAGGAGAGGAAATGATGCCCCCCTAGTGATGAAGAACCAATGGGCAGAAATTAGAGAAGTGCAGCAAGTCAGTGCTTTAAGACTATTTTACATTGTTGTCAGTTTTGTTTATTTTGACCTGACAGGAAAAAACAGACTTTGCACAGTTTTCCTTTTAGTCTTGCCGTGAACTTGACTCAGGGAAGATAGATGTATAGAAAGTTTTCTGACTGTTGTTCTTTTTAAAATATCTAAAAACATCATGCGTGTAGGCAAACCACACATATTTTATCTTAATAAAATGCCAAAATCTTATATATATGAGGCATAAGCCTTAAACCTTTAGTCATAGGAGAAACAAATACCTCCTACAAAAGATAATGTGTATGAAATACAATTAACTTCTCTGATATATTAGTTTTAAATTGTCTTTCGCTTTTAACTTTAAACAAATTGTTACATTGTCATTATGGAGATAACAAATATCTTAGTAATCCATTTTAAAATAAGAGAGTCTCCTTCTTCATAGTTTTAAGGATACATGGGTGTCATATCACCTCTTTTGTGAGAATGGCAGTTTGCATAATATTTTTTCAACAAAAGAGAAAATTTTAAATTGTGATATTGAGGAAATTCTTAAAAACTTGCTTAATGATACAGTGATAAAAAGTGTTCATAAATCTGTACTGGAAAAGAGAAAATATCCACTGCAACAATCTGCTCATTTGTCTTTTATGAGAAGAGGGGGGGAAAACCCCAGCATACTGAAATGGGAGATTTCCATGTTCACTGTATTGCACCATGCAAATTACTTGCAATTTCCAAATGCCAGTGTTACTTTTCAGGACAAATTTCACACAAAAGGAATTCAGTGATTATTCATCCAGTTTAATTAATTCAATTAAATAAGTCTGATGCTGTCAGGTGTTCTTTTAATAATTGAATCAACATGCAGATACATAATAAGCATAAAAGCGTTTCTATGGCTGCAGTTAATTTAGATCCAAAAGAATCTGCTGTTCCTCTACATTTGATATAGATTATTCTATAATATTTCAGTAATGGGTTGCACAAAGGCTGGCTTTTAATTCTTTGCTTTCTCGAATGTCTTTATATATAATGGTTTAAAACAGAAGGTGTTCAAGAGAGGGTGACCTTTTTTCCATTACCATGGTTCCTGTCATTAATGCATTATAATTTTCTTTAGAAGTCTGGAAAAAATGTGTATATATGCAGTACATAGCAGGCATGAATCAAAGCATGTTAGTGAAAGTTTAGAATTGTCTGTTATTACTTTTAAAAAGGAAAGATTCATAGGACACATTTTATTGTTCTCAATATATATTTATTTTTCTTACTGTGAGCAGTTAAACTATTTTTACATATTATTCTCATCAGACTTAAAATTGTGGTTTTCATATGACAATAGTCATCTTACTAATATTCCTAAAATATGTATTGTAACTAAATTTAAATTGAAGAGGAAAGCGGTTCTTAATTTTGATTTTTGCTTAATGGTAACTTTATATACAGCATTAAATTATAAAGATGTTAATCATATATAAAGAGGAAAGATTGGGGTAAATGATTTACTTGGAGTTCTCAGCAGTGCTTGATGTCATAATTATTGTAAATATTAATTGCTGTGCTAAAAATGTAAGCAAGCCGATTTTGTATTAGATGAAAAATGAAAATAGACTGTGTACTGGTAAATAGATAATCATACAAAAGTAATTGGGGTTTTAAAACCCCAATCTATTCTGCCAGCATGAGCTCGTTTGCATGTTAATCACAAGAGTGATTTCCTACTTCACAAGGAAGTCCACACTCTTTCATAACCACTTTTAATTGCATTTAAAATGATTCAGGTTTGTAACATTAGAAATGAAGGCGTATCTGTGTCAAATTAATAAAAATGTCCCTGAAAATCTTTATAGACTATAAATACTCAAATATTTTAAGGACTTCTATTTTTAATTGGAATATGTAGAGGCCTATTACATATTTTGAGTGTTATTAATGATAGCATAGCTATGGTATAATGTGCCAATTTTAAAAGATCACTCAAAAATAGAGTGTTTTATGATATTTTCAATTATGTGGAATTTCTCTAATTTTAATATGCAAATACTTACACTGATACTTAATTCTAAAATTTTACAATGAAATGTGAGTTTATAGTAAAAGACTGTACACTGATACTTTGTAAGTTTTTTTATGTTCTTAATGGCAAGTGGCTTCATTGTTCAGTCTTCTTTAGATGCACACATTCTCAATATTAAATTTTTATTAGCAATATTTCAATAACAAAATTTAAAGCTTGAAGTTATTAACTATTTTTAGATGTGTATATTATTTTAGTATTAACTAAAAAGCATTTTATTACTGACAGCAAGTATTAAAACTATCAGTTAAAAACTATTATGGAATAAGAAAATGTGTTAAATCAAAAATATTTTATAACTTTTAAAAATCATCGGTGTCATTTGTTTCCAGGACCAGTGCAAATGGGAGTTTAGTGTTCACATCATGAAATGTCTCTGATTTAGTCTGCATTATGCAGTAATTGAATGTCAGTGTTCAGGCACAATTATTTATTTGCAGAACATAAGAAAGGACTACATTTTTGGTAAACTTGCCAAGATTACAGTCTTATCAATCACACAGGTACAAAGAAACAAAATTCTGGTCAGAGTGTTTACACACACACACACACACACGCACACACACACACATCTATATACATACTTGATGAAAAGTTTGATAATTAAAGAAAAAGCCCTCACAGTTTAAAAGAGGCTATATTTGCTTTCATCACCAGGTGTTCTTTCTAATATAAATGACCAAGATGATGTTTCCATAACATAGCTTGAGGTGCTCTGGAGATTAAAACTACCAAAACAGATCTATTAAATTTTTCATGGAGAGGGTCCACAAGGGATAATAAGCCAATATTTCTTGTCCCATATTCCAGATGTTTTATGTAATTCTGCATCTTTCCAAACTAAATCATAGCTTTTCCAGAAGAAAATGTACTATAGAGACAGAGATGAAAGGCAAGAGCTGTTGAAATGTTAATTTTACTATCTGCTGTTGAGGTCTGCTATCTTTTTGTATTTTTTTCTTACTCCCAGTAGCTCAGTTCTGTTTTATGAATGTTGTGGTATTTCAGTTGTTTGAAGTCGAGCAATTTAGGAGCATGATTTTGGTGTAACAAAAGAGAATACCACCAGATATACCCATACCAGTATGGGAGATGAACTTTATCTTAATGCCCTCTTTCAACTTTAGTGTAAGCGTGATCTAAATACAGTGGTGACCATCCGAAATGTAATAATGAATATAGATTTCATTTGGGTTTTGTGAGCTTTTAAAATTATTGACAAGTGATTAAGGAAGAAAATGACTGATGAAAATGACCCTGTTTCTTTCATGTGCTTAGTTTTTCCTTTAGGTTTGGTTGTTGCCACAATTCTCCATCATGGGTTCAATGCAGAACATTCCCTGAGGTTTTTTTGCTTGTTTGTCTTTGTTTTTGTTTTTTTTTTTAAGATATTATTTATTTGACAGAGCAAGAGAGCACAAGCAGGGGGTACAATAGAGGGAGCCTGATGCGGGGCTCAATCCCAGGAACCAGGGATCATGACCTGAGCTGAAAGCAGACGCTTAACCATCTGAGCCACCCAGGTGCTCCTATTTCCTGAAGTTTTTCTTTCAGCAAAAGCTGGGTGAGTGTTGGCAAGATGTACCCCTTTTGAGATGATAGGCCTGGGAGGGGATCTCTTGATATTCTAGTAGCAAATCTTTGCTCCTTACTATAGGTCATGTTGTAGCATTTTAACTCTTATATTCCTTTTGCTGGGCACATAACGACTTGTGTGACTGTGTGCATTTGCACACTTCTGTCTAAAAAAGAGTCCCTTTTCTTCATTTTTGGAGAATGGATTTCTCTTTTCTCAGAATAAGTTGCTGTTTTATGATTAACTGGAAGTCAGTTTACACAAAGCTCCTTTACAGATGAGGATTCTTAAACATTTTTGTATCTTGTGTAGTAGGTGAATACATTTGAGTTTATCTTTTTGAAAGAGTTGGGTTTTGCCTCCCAGTGATAGCCTTGGATTTTTTTTGGTGTGTTTTTGTTTTTGTTTGTTTCCAGCAGGTTGTTCACCATGATCAAAGGACTAACAGCCTTTGGTCATCTGAATCTAAATAGCAACCAGAAGGGCCTGGCCTCCCTAGGCAATTTAGTCAGAAAACTCTAGAAACTGCTTCTTTATTCCCAATACTATTTAAGTAAAACCATGTGCACCCAATGATTTGATTACAGAAATACTGGTAAAACTATCTTTTGGTTTGTGTTAGAGCTCATAGAAGAAACTGCAGTGTACGATGATGAGCCCTGTACAGGGCTGGATCTCACAACCCTGGGTCACAACCTGAGCAGAGACCAAGAGTCTGATGCTTAATTGGACCACGCTAGCCAAGCACCCCAACATCTGATGTCTTCTGAAAGACACCATTTTGTTATGGAGAAATCCTTTACTTGCTTTTTCTTAAAGCCTGGTAAAATCAAGATCCTTAAAATTTCCATATATTTAGCAGCAGCCAAGAATTAATAGGCAAGGATATCAAAAGTTAGAACATAATATAAATTATGCTGAAAGCATGGGGTACCTGGGGTGGCTCAGTCATTAAGCGTCTGCCTTCGGCTCAGGTCATGATCCCAGGGTCCTGGGATCAAGCCCCGTATCGGGCTCCCTGCTTGGTGGGAGGCCTGCTTCTCCCTTTCCCACTCCCCCTGCTTGTGTTCCCTCTCTCACTGTCAAATAAATAAATAAAACCTTTAAAAAAATGCTTAAAGCATAATTTTTTCTGATGCAGTAAAATCATCTTTATTTTACAGTGGCCCCCTAAAGGGTGACCGTTATCAAGTATAGTGTCTAGAATGTAGCAAAAACAAATACTGTACATTTGGGAATAGACTTGGGAATGATTGAATAAATGTCAATAGATAGATTACAAATAATATAAAGATAGATAAATGGGTATCTCCAGGATTGTTAAAAAAAAACAATTTTATAATGTATCCTCGAGGATAATTTCCCTACTATGAACATCACATATATTTAAAAATAATTTATTGCTAAAAAATCATGCTAATAGGTATTGATGATTCTTAACAGGTAATTACAGTAATCATAAATACTTGTCCAGCTTTCTATCACTTAAATTTCATTTCTCTGTTTCAGAGGTGGACTTCTTTACATTTTATTTTTGAGGTCTCATTTTTTCTTCCAGACTTGAAGAACTAAAGACAAATGTTCAGTCCCTCATTAGTTCGCTAGGCCATTTCTCAGGGATCTTTTCCCATTCTTCACCTTTATGGTTTATGCTCCGACTGGATCAGCTGCCAGGCCAGCACTACATTTTATAGTCTGCTCATAAACTTACCCACCTGGCTGTACTTTTGACTGCTCAAAAGAATCACCGCCAAAGTCTACTAGGTTCTTATGACTAGTTGGGAAACTGATTATCAGGAATTTAGGGTTCTGTTCCTGTCTAGGGACTTAACCTTCTTTATGCTTCATTTTGCACCTTGATAAAATGGGTAAGTAAGTCCCCTGAGGCTGTAAGAGTCCCTGCCAAAGGTTTCATGTAAGTGTAAGTGTTACTGCTCATTGATTCACAAAGTTTTGTACGATGTTATTCCTATTACTTGCGTGACAGTAAAGACCCATCTTGAACTCAGAAACACCAACAAAAACTTCCAATTTGACTATTCCTTTTATTCTCTTAAATTTAAACCAATAAACTTGAGTTTTATTAGTTTTGAATGGAAATTATTGTGCAAGCCATAGAGTCTTCTAAATCTCCAAAATTGTCTACAATGTTATGGTATTACACTTGAGAGTATTTAAATTATAGTTCTTAAGTACCTCAACATAAAACTTTGTTCAGTATAGTTTTAGTTCCAAGCATAGCCGACTCTAATTTTCATGAATACAGGCTTTTCTCATCACTGGATCTTCTCATATTTTATCTTCTCATATTTATAAACATGTTACAAATAAAAGATTAGATAAGACTTTAGATCAATACCTAGATGTTAGGTAAATACCTAAAATTAACTATAAGGTCAAATGATACCCAGTTTTAAGGCTTTGAATATCTTTTGTCCAACTAATCTCACAGTTTTCCTCTCGTACAGCTGGATTGATACGTGAATCTTTATTGTGTATTTGTTTCACTGAAAAGTTATCCTGTCCACTGGCTATTCCTGTCAAAATCTTTTCCTTTCAACTGTCCCCTGTCTATAACTACCTTCTATCTCAGCATTGAAGATAAACAGGAAAATAAAAAAGGATTTATAAAGAAATGATTAACAGTTGTATGGCAATGAACTGTGTAATTGCACATGTAATCAATTTATTTAAAGAAAACACTTATTGGGACGCCTGGGTGGCTCAGTTGGTTGGACGACTGCCTTCGGCTCAGGTCATGATCCCGGAGACCCGGGATCGAGTCCCGCATCAGGCTCCCAGCTCCACGGGGAGTCTGCTTCTCCCTCTGACCTTCTCCTCGCTCATGCTCTCTCACTGCCTCTCTCTCAAATAAATACATAAAATCTTTAAAAAAAAAAAAAAAGAAAACACATTATATTCTTAAACTCTTTAGAGAAGAAAACATTCAGAAAAACTAAAAATGCCTAAAACACTGACCACTGAATTTTGATAATATAGATAATCTTAAAATAACTCATCAACTACTTATCAAGCACGAACTTTTCTGTCCTTTTTTTTTTAAATCATCCCCAAATTGTAATTTTGGGATTCACAAGTATTTTTAAAATGTTATCATTAGAACTAAGGATTGTCCATATGTATCTTTCTGGGTAGTTTGTGGTTTAGCAAACACTTCCCATAATTCTAATATATTTTATTCTCAGAGATTTCTGAAGGTGTACTCTATATCCACCTTTTTCCTTTCCATCACCCCATGTTATTGATGATTTTTTTTTTCTCAGATAAACACAGAAAGTTGCTTAATTAACCCAGCTAGTTAGGGGCAGACTTGTTAAGAAAAATGCACTCATTCTTATCCCAAAGTTTAGTGCATTTTTACTTTTTTTTTTAAGATTTTATTTATTTATTTGACAGAGATCACAAGTAGGCAGAGAGGCAGGTAGAGAGGAGGCTCCGTGCTGAGCAGTGAGCCCAATGTGGGGCTCAATCCCAGGACCCTGAGATCATGACCTGAGCCGAAGGCAGAAGCTTTAACCCACTGAGCCACCCAGGCGCCCCTGCATTTTTACTTCTATCTGCACTGCCACTCATTTTCGGTGACAAATTTAAAAAAAGGGAGGGGCTGAGAGCAGGATAAAATGAGTAGGGAAAGAGAGGAAGAAAAAGAATGAAACAGCATCATGGTATTGAATTATCTACCCCCTGAGATTATCTAATAAATGTTAAATACAAAAGAATCTGATAATAGTTTACATTATGCCACTTTAAAAAATATCTACCAGATAATTCACAATTAAGAAGATTGTTCTTGACCAAACAGTGACATGTAACTTATGTGTGTACTCCCTCACCTTAGTGCCTCTGTGTGGACTGTTGACTTGACTGTACTTCCTGAGTAGTTAAGTCCTTTTCTTTCTTCAGATGTTTGATGCTATGTCCCTTTAATGTAACTGTTGACAATTTTACTTAAAAACACAATAATCTCACAATGCTCATCATGGACAACACTGTACCTAAAAAATAAAAAAATGGAATAAATTCCTCCTTCCCTGGTTTTCTTCAATTTAATCTGCTCTCTCCATTGTATCCATCACTGAACATTCTATCTACTTTGCTCATTTATTATATTTGCTGCCTCTCACCGCTGGCTAGAAGGTAAGCCGCCTGAAGGCCGGAATTTTTGCATATTTATTTTTTATCACCTGTCTCTCCCTCTAGAATAGAACCTAATGATGGCAGGACTTTTTGTCTGTTCTATTCATTGATATAATCTAAGTGCCTAGAACATTACCTGCCATATGATTCTCAGTCAATATTTGTTTATTAAATTGAAAATTGGAGTGCGGGGTGTAGTATCAATATAAAAGAACTATAAGACATGGTAATTACCCACAATACTTACAACTGCTATCAGCAGGCGACACCTGTGCTTTTTGGCTTCAGTTCTAAGATATTCTTATGAATATCTGAGTACATGACAATGACGGGGAAAGTGGGACAGTAGGGAAATCCTGTGCCCACTCAGAAAATTTCATAGCTATAGTCTGTCCTTTGAGGTGCACAATGTAATGTTACAAAGACTAAGTTAACATTAACACAGCATCCACAGCAATCAGAAAATCCATGACTCTCCACTGGATACCAACACACTGGGTGGAAAGCCCATGATACAACTTTACTCTTCACTTGGGACATTTCTGTATTGTATTAGAGTACCGTGTACCATTTCATTTCACCAGTGTTCCAAATGTAGGCTGGGGTTTCGTGCCAGGTGGCATGCCTGAGACACATAAAGATTTTATGGATAACAGATGTAGAGAAATGTATGGCTTTCTCAGATTTACTGAAGACATATATTCTTAAGAGATACACAGTATATTTATTTTGTTAATCAATATTTAAGGTAATGAAATTGTTTCCTAAATAGATCCCTTCCAAATTCCATTTGAATCCTTATGAACTAAATATAAATGGATTAGGGTTTAACATAAAGATAAAATAATCATTTGTGCAAACTTTATATTGCCTTGTGTAAGCAGAAGTAACAAAATCATATTAAAACATGCAAACTTATATATAATGTAGTGGGCTATACATAAATTTTAGCTCCTGTGCCCCCAAATATTCCCTTTTTATTGTGCATTTTTTGGGGCCACCATTTCCCTTTTCATTCTGTAAAAATCTCCCCATTTGTAAAAGGAGTACATTTTAAAGGAGGGACAGGATGTCTCTTCCCTTATTTTTTTTTTAAGATTTTTTTTTATTTTTATTTTTTATTTATTTGACAGAGAGAGAGAGAGAGAGAGAGAGATCACAAGTAGGCAGAGAAACAGGCAGAGATAGAGGGAGAAGCAGGCTCCCTACCGAATAGGGAAAAGCTGTGGGGCTTGATCCCAGGACCCTGGGATCATGACCTGAGCCAAAGGCAGAAGCTTAACCCACTGAGCCACCCAGGCACCCCAAAAGTAGTACATTTTAAAAGAATTGTATAAACAGGGAAATGGATTAGAATAGAAATATTTAAAGTTGCTTTACTTTAGAGTGAAGACAGTTTGTTGTGACAAGAACTATAAAACAATGTTTTTTTTATTCTTTCAAAAATAGGAATACTAAAAAATCTGTTTTTATACCAGTTTCCACTTGAAAGAATATCTTACAACCCTGTTGTTGAATTGTATAGTTTTCTTAAAATATTTCAATGAAAAATAAACAGTATTGAAATTGGATGTGTCTCAGATAAGACATTAATTTAAAATTGTGTAATCTGATGGCAGCCAATTTTATTAAGTAAGTAGATTCCATGTGGTTTAGGAAAATAATTTTTTGATTTTGATACTTGTATATTATGGTGGATAATCTTGTAATGTACCATTATGTCTGAAGATATTTTCTGTTATTCTATATCCAACTTATGATTATTTAGTCTACAAATGCTTAAACTAAAACTTCTTTCAAGGTAGTGGTTAACAGTTGTTTTCAAAGCAAATGCTAAGTCTGTGAAGGCATTCCTTAATATTTTCTCTTTCTTTCTTTTCTGGCAGTAAGAATTTGATTTGTGTTCATGTTCTGAGTTCCTTCAGTGTTCGTAGTATGGCTGTTGAAATCTATACTTCATATGATCTCATTGTACTGCCTGCATTTCATTAATGGCTGATTCTGTCTAAGGCTTGGGGAGTGAAATATTTTTCATATGACACTACCCAAAATGAATATAGTGCACCAGCTGCAAAAACCACAGAGCATCTGATTTTGTGGCTTTTGAGGGTGTGAAAAGTTCAGTTGCTTAAAGTAAAGCTCATATCTGTATTATACCATATGGAAGTGGGACTACTGTAGACTTAGGACAAATGTCAAAAATATTATATTCCCATCAGTAGTCTTGTTTCAAATAAAGATGAGTAATGTACTTATGTTGCATTTGACCTTCTTAAACTTTGGCTGCTTAATTATGGTTTTTATAGTTACTATCACAAATACCAACTTGATCAAAGAAAGAAAAATAAATGATTATGTACAGATTTATAATAATTATCATGATTTTAAAGATAACTTATGGTTATATAGGATGTCTATTATGAAATTTTAAACAATGTTAATGATGTAGAAAATTATAGAAATTACAGATACTAAGTTTTACCTTCATTTAAAAATAATTTGATCTTGAGTAATTTTAAATCAGTTAATTTATAGGAATTGTAACAAAACAAACTTAATTTTAAAATAAATGAGAAGATTTATGTATGCCCTTAGTTCTGATATACCTGTGATTTTGTTTTGATAATAGCCATTTAAACCAAGTAATAATGTTTTATAAATGTTGATTATAGGAAATAACTTTGAGAAATCCCCAACCTATAAATGATATATGTATGTACCACCAAAATAATATGTGTCTGCTGGATTGTCTAATAGACTTTCTCTGGAAAACAAAATGTACAAATATATGTATATTTGTGTGCACACACACAAATAGATACACATATGTACTTACATGTAAATATTATCATATTTTTTTATCATAAATTTTGTTTTAATGCATATTAAATATTTTAATATATACATATAATATTGTTTACGAAAGGAAAAGTGTAAGACCTATTCACACGCATTCTTGCGTTTTATATTTTCTTGGTAGATTTGCAGTGCCAGCTTATTTCTAGTCCACCGGCAGCTAATGCTGTCACCCCCACCAATTTCATCCTGCAGCAACAATTCCAAGCCTGAAATTTGGTACTCAGACACATAAGGTTATATCAAAAGGGAGTCTTAGAAAATTTCCTCAGATAACAGGCATTTATTTTTGGAAAATATCTGGCAGACTTACATATGAGTATTTTGTACGTTGAACAAGATATGAGGTTACTAAAATAAACTTTGTGAATTGCTGACTTAAAAAACAAGCATGTATGGGGAAGTAGGCTAGCAGAAGAAGAGTATGAGTGATGCTGGGGTCAATTAAACAGCATATGGGAAGTGACTTGTCAGATTCTAAGCCTATTAGGAAAGAATCAGGACTTTCTTGCTACCTGATTTCTGGTTAATGTAAAATAAATGATATATTCATGCACATTATTTAAAAACCTTGCCACTTGAAAAAAAAAAGAGGATTTTTAAAAGAAAAACTGGTTAAAAGCTATAATTTTTTTTAATTTTTATTTTTTATAAACATATTTTTATCCCCAGGGGTACATGTCTGTGAATTACCAGGTTTACACACTTCACAGCACTCACCATAGCACATACCCTCCCCAATGTCCATTACCCCACCCACCTTTCCCGACCCCCTCCCCCCAGCAACCCTCAGTTTGTGTTGTGAGATTAAGAGTCACTTATATAAAGCTATAATTTTAAAGACACTCTAAAATGTAAAAACGGGTGCCTGGGTGGCTCAGTCGGTTAAGTATCTGATTCTTGATTTCGGCTCAGGTTGTGATCTCAGGGTTGTGAGACTGAGCCCTGCCTGGGGCTCTGTGCTAGGCATGGAGCCTGCTTAAGATTCTCTTTGTTCTTCTCCCTCTGCCTTTCCCTGTCATTCAAAAAATAATAATAAAATAAAATGTAAAAGCAGTCTGGAAACTCGTGAATGGAAACATAATCAAAGAAAAAATCCTCACATTTCTAGATAATCTGACTATATAAAAACCTCTACTCTTTTTTCTTAAATTTTTATTTGCTTGATTCTTAACCATACTGTTAAATGGTCATATAGATTATGACAGTTGAAATACGAGAGCTTTACATCAAGAATCATCAAGGTTGTCTAATTACCTTGAGCAGCACTGGTAAAATGAAACCTTTTAACAAGTGAAAGCTTAAACATTAGATACCAGGATAGAAGTGTAACTTTTTTTAAAATCATTAACGTCAAACTGACCGTTCTTTGGTTTTTTCTTTTTTATTCTTTATTCCATTTACTGTACCTTCATTGATTCATCTTTCTTTCCTATGTTTTCCTTCTTTTCTTCCTTTTGAGGACCCTCCCTTTTCCTGTACTCATGTTTTTCTTCCCTAGATGTTTAAGACATGCTACCTCACATCATTAAAAATGAGGTTCTTGTACATTTCAGTCTTCTTTTTTTTTCTTCCCTTCTCTCCTACTTTAATTTCTCTGTTCCTGCTTCTGTTTCTCCTCTCTCTGATTTGACTCCACTAGAACTTTAGTACGTCAAAACTTCTTTAGAAATTTCCAGCATACCTGCTACGTAGCTTTGTATCAGCTATTTCTGGTTCCTCTTGCAAAGCCTGGTCTTATGGAAATAATACTGGCCAGAATCCAAGTCATTGGCTGAGTCCAACTCTCACCCCAGCTTTCTTATCTTCAGACTGACTTTCTGTGCAACTCTAAAATTCTGTGAAGTATGTTTAGATATGTGGAGTCAGGAACGCTGGAATTTTTGGAATTTGGAAGAGAGAGGGATGCTTTTACCAGGGCTGCATAATGTAGCAGCACCCTACCCTGCAGCAGTCTCCAGCTTCAAGTCAGAGGATCCAAGCATCAGTTCACAGCTATCCAAACATTGCCTCAGTTTTCCCTGCCAGCCAAATGGGCTCATGACAGGAGCAGAATCTATGGCAATATAAAGTCCAAAATACACTGGGCAGCCAGAATTTCAAGATCCTGGTTGTGAACAATGTCTGAAGATTATAGGTCATAGAGATGGATGTAGACTTCTAGAGAGGCACATTCCTTCTGGCTGAATAATGCATTCTACTACAAAATATTATTATAGAGGCAGTTTTAGACATTGCTTTTGTTCCAACAATAATTGTGACTTTACCATGTTTTTCTCTATTCCTCAAAAGCACCTTAAACTAAATATAAATCTCCGATGCAATTGAGAGACACTTGAAGCAAATGGTAACTAACATTTAATAGCTAAGGCATTTCATTAAAAGTTCTTCTAATATGTGACAGAATATTTCTTATAAGAATGTGTAGGTTTAAGAAATAAAATTCAGAGGATAAAGCATTAACAGTATTGTGAGATGGGAGCTATTATCATTCCATTTTAGTGATAAGGAAGATGAGCCTTACAGTTGTTGAGTAAGGATCCCAAAATCACAAGCCAGTGAATAGAGGGACAGGAAACAATGTTAGAACTGTCTTTTCATTAGGTAAATCAAATAATTTTGCATTTATCATTTATTCTATTTTTCCTCGTGGTAGTATATGTTTTGAGTGTATGACACTTATTTACTAAAAGTGTATGATATTTAAAACATCATAAAACTGTTTCTAAGATTCTATTATGTAAAGAACAATAGAATTTTACTTAAGAGGCATCTTGAGTTTCGTTTACTTTACCAAAAAACTGGTGCTAATTTTTTGCCTTACATCTTCACTCGTGTATTAGCATACTTTATAGTCAATTAAACATGAAAATAGGAGAAATAATAATTTATGGAGATGCATACTGGTATGGATGGGGTTTATTAATTAAGTCAATTAGTGTCTAAAATCCTAGGTTAATCTTATTTGTTACACTTATAATGTTTCTGAATCATAAAATAATTGCATAATTATGCATTACACATTGATTAAAGTGATGTTTAAAGGATGACCATAGTTGGACTTGTGGAAACAATGGGAAATTGTTTCCCATTGAGGAAACTTGAGGAAATTCCATGAAACAGAATCCCCCACTTACACATAGAGAAAATGACTTTAAAATATCACTAAAGATCTGTGTAGCACTATATATCAAGAAATAAACAATGCCTGTCTAAAAATTAGCCACATGTAAATATACCCCAAATGAAAGAAAGAATGGTCATTACCACTCAAAATTGATCTTTTATTTATGTTTTCTTTGTTGCTGATGCTATTTTTTAGAGTCATTGAACATTGTCCTTGTATGAATCTCTCAGTGCCTCATTTACTGTCATTTGTAGGTAGTACTGAGGCCGCTCAAAATAAAGTTAGCCATGGTGCCTTGATTAAGCTCCTCTCATGGGAGTCTTAGCTATGGTTTGAGGAGCCTTTCAGTTTTTGTTGACTCTAATTCCAGAGGTCAGGGGTAAGTAACTAAGAAGGCATTTTTTTTATACTTTTAACAGCTTTATTGAGGAATATTGGTGTAAACGGCATGTATTTAGAGTGTATAATTTGTTAAGTATATATGTCTGTACAAACATCATCACTGTCAGGATAATGGACACATCTGGAAACCGCAAAGTTTTTTCCTGCTCCTTTATGCCCCTTGTTCCCACCCGTACTTGCCTCTACCTCTTCTGCAGGCAACCACTGGTTTGCTTTATGTCATTATAGATTAGTTTGAATTTTTTAGAATTTTAAATATATGGAAAATATCTTTGCCTGTACTCCTTTTTGTCTGCCACTTTTTGCTCACGTTAATTATTTTGAGATTCATCTATGTTGTGTCTATCAATTCCATCTTATTACGGAATAATATTCTACTACCTGCATTATACAGTTTTATCATTTCACTTATTAATGGACAACTTGGATTGTTTTCAGGTTTGGGCTGTTAAGCATCGGTCTGCTATTGGGCATTTTTGTACAAGTTTTTATGTGGACATAGACTTTCGTTTCTCTAGGGTAAACACCTGGGAGTGGAATGGCTGGGTATAGTAGGTGTATATTTAACTTTTTAAGAAACTGCTAAACTGTTTTCCTAAGTATTTGTGTAATATTATATTCCTATTAACATTGAATAGGATTCCAATTTTATCTATCCTTGCTAAAATTTGATATGGTTCGTCTTTAATTTAAGCCATTTAAATAAGTATGTGGGATGCCTGGGTGGCTTAGTCAGCGGCTATAAGTCAGTATAAGCGGCTGCCTTTGACTCAGGTCATAATCTCAGGGTCCTGGGGTTGAGTCCCACAACAGGCTCCCTGCTCAGTGGGGAGCCTGCTTCTTCTGCCTGCTGCTCCCCCTACTTGTGCGTGAGCTCGCTCGCTCGCTCTCTGTCAAATAAATAAATAAGATCTTAATAAATAAATAGGTATGTGGTAGTAACTTTGTGTGGTTTTAATTTGCAGTTTCTAAAGGATTAATGATGTTGAGTATTTTTCCTATGCTCATTTCCCTCTGTACCTTTTAAAAATGTCTGCTCAAATATCTTGCCCATTTTTGAAAGGATTTATAGAAAGCAGCAAGGACTCTTCTTGCACTGACAGATACATTTCTTTTTTTTTTAAGATTTTATTTATTTATTTGACAGAGAGAGATCACAAGTAGGCAGAGAAGCAGGCAGAGGGAGAGGGGGAAGCAGGCTCCCTGCTGAGCAGAGAGCCTGATGTGGGGCTCAATCCCAGGACCCTGAGATCATGACCTGAGCCGAAGGCAGAGGATTAACCCACTGAGCCACCCAGGCACCTCAACAGATACATTTCTTATCTAAAGAGCTATTATGAGTTATCCTGCCACAAGTTGTGTAACTGTGTTGAAAATATTCATAAAGTTATTCTCATGCCTCTTTATGTAGAATTTGATAGTCAGTGGTCTATGTCTGTTGCAATGAGATTTGATCAATACAATAAACTTATTTATTTGTAAAATAAAAGTAAACTATTAGAATAAAGTGTAATTTATACCATTGCTATTTTCAAGAATATATAGGATGTTAATGGTATATATGTTGTTGGTAGGTACATCATATCAATTGGAAACTTAGTAGCTTTATTTATTTTTAAAATTTTTAAGGATCTTATTTTTAAGTAATCTTTACACACAACGTGGGGCTTCAGCTTACAGCCCTGAGACCAAGACTCCTGTGTTCTTCGGACTCAACCAGCCAGGCATCCCAGGAGCTTTATTCATATGTTAAATGCGAGTACTGGGCACTATTGTCTTTAAAAAAGAAGAAATTATTATGTGTCTAGAATAAGTAGTAGTCTTTCAATAGTACTTTTAAGGTAAATTGCAAATATTAGTGCTTGTTAATCTAAATAAAACTATAACAATAAAAATTCAGTTGCTTCTACTTTACTAAAAGTTGTCAAATATATTTTACTTTAAATATATTTTGTTTTACTTACTTTTATCAAATATATTTATTTTACTCTATCACTAGAAAAAGTATCATATAAAGTAATAATTAGTTTTCCCAAATGTTACAACATAAAATGTATAACCTGGGCTCCTTGAGATAGAAATCATATTCTGTATTATATTATCTTAAAATATGAGTAAGTGTTCATGGCATAAATGGGAGAATCTGTGTTTTTAATACCTCTTCCTGCATTTTTATGGAGGTGCTTTAATTATTGTATAATCAGATGTATTAAACAGCAATATGATTAAAAAAAAACCCAAGCCACCTATACACACACATGCATGTTCACACACACACACACACACACACACACCTGTGTTTTTAAAAAAGTTGATCAAGGTACTTCATTGTAACACTGTTTCTCTTTTACCAGATGTAGGAAGACTGTATAGTATGCACTGATTATGATATGTCAGATGTTATTTCCATGTCTGAACTGGGTGAAATTTCACGTACATATATTTGCTGCACTTTGGACCTCAGGACATTAGTACAGTTCCTCTTCAGCCTTATTTTAGAATTCTACTTTGTGATTAATCCAGAAGGCAGCAACAATAGCAAAGAACAACAGGGTGAATCATTGTATTAGTTTGTTAGGCATGCTGTAACAAAGTACCACAGATTGGGGGCATTAAACAACGGGATTTATCTTCTCACAGTCTGGAGGTTGGAAATTTGAGATCAAGTTGTTGGTAGAGTTAGTTCCATCTGAGGGGTGAGAGGAAGATTTATTCTAGACCTTTCTCCTTGGCTTGTAGACAGCTGATTTCTCCCTGGGCCTTCACATTGTTTTCCTTATGTGCTTCCTAGTGCCCACATTTCTTCTTCTTATAAAGTCATGGTCCTATTGGATTGGGGTCCACTCTTAGGGCCTCATTCTAACTTAATTACCTCTCTAAAGATCCTCTCTCCAAAGACAGTCACATTCTGATATACTAGGGAATAGAACTTCAACAAATGAATGGGGGCAGGGAGGAGGGACACAGTTTAGCCCATAACAGTCACCCTTTATCCTAGTAGTTCTAAAATTATATTTATGGTGTTTTTGACAGCTTCATAAATGAAACCTCAAAGTCTAATTTGAATACCCAGGAAACAATATTCCTGAATCTTTCAACCCAGCATTACAGGGAAGAGAGGTTTTGTTACTTAACCTGCAGTGAGCTTAGACTGAGAAGTATCTAACCTCTTTCTCAAGAGCTGGAATTTCTCGAGAACCCCTCATCAGCTTCTCACCAGTGGTCCATTTGATAGTACTTTATTTTCATCCAAAACCCCACAGAACTCCTCAGATCCTGGCATGACAGAAATCTTCCAGCCATGTTTTCATGGCCAAGGACAAACCCTTCTTGTCACGATTTGCTGTCTGAGGTCTTGCTTCCTCACTCATCTTTAGATGATCTTCTCTAAGGCTCCTATCGTTCACAAGCCTTTCCTCAGGTGTCTCTCTCCTGTTGCCATTTGGTAAGCCATAGACGAGCCTTTTCTTTATCCAGAGCTCTTTCCAGCAGAGTTTGAAGGCAGGTTCAATGTCATCCTAGGTCCCCAAACCAACTCTTACTCTTTTAACTGTACCTCAATAAAAGAGGATATTCACATACTTCCAAGCACAATTCCGAGCAGAGCATACAAGCTGTAATACCACCCTCCTTCTTCACTGTGAAATCATATTGGAATTTGCATGAGAGTGATGCCATTGTGGATTGAAACAACATTCTAGTTTCTTTTAAAGATCATCTGAAAACGCGGATGATTTCTGTATTAACGCTTTACTGCCTATAGACCTGATCGCTTCTGAAACTTACCTTTAAAGGAATAATTCCTTTTATAAAACCAACTCTTTAAGGCTCAGGTCATTCAACTAGGCCACCTTCTCTTCCCCTGCTCTCCACTGTCATCCTTGGAACTTTAGGCCACTTCTCACATTCAGCAAATAATGGGGCATGTAGCTTGTAGTCTTCCTCCCCACTCCTCATCTCACCATCATACTGGATGATGTTTCGGTTTGTGTATGACTTATTTCAATGGCTGTATGGTCTCACTAGTCCATGTGGCCTTTGTTTCTCTCCTTTAGCACCCCCCTCCTGTTGTCACATCTGAACTTTGTTATTATCTGAAACAGCTTCATTCCCTAAATCTAAAAATCAAGGATTCCATTGTCTGGATTACCTTTATCTTGTCATCTCTTTTACTTCCTATTTCCACTACATAGTCACTGGTCATGAATTTCTCCCAGCCTTTCTCCCTTTCTGCAATAACTTTGGCTTCCATTCTCACTCACCCTTTTGCTATACCTGTTTGGCAGAATGCCAGCAGTGGTGAAGAGGTGTCCACCAAGTCTACATGATCTTTCCATCCCCTCCATTAGCCTGTCAGGGGGAACAAACAAGGGTGAATCACTCCCATCTTAAAAAACAAAGGTCCCTCTCGACCCTGTAGATGGTTTCTCAGTTTTCTCTTTTTCTCTCCAAATCCAAGTTTCTAAATGACCTGTATCTTCCCTCCCCACCCCCACCATATCATGTAAGTTTGTTCTGTGAACACCAGCTCAGATATTTTTAATTGATTAGCTGTCAAATCACATATACGTGAAAAATCTACAAATGACATTTCTAAATTTTTTTTACTATGAGATATTTGGAAAGTATATGTTGTGAAGAGAGTGTAACAAGTGTGTAATTACAGCTTTGATGTATATATATATATATTTAATGGCAACTGACATTAATTTCCTATGGGAAAACAAATGAACATTGCTCTTTCTTTTTCCGTTGCTATTTGCAATCCTGAATTTTGCTCTTTGAGGGAATGAATAAGTCATCCATTTATAATTATTTTGTAATACATGACATATATATAACAATATCCTAACTTTTGTTCTCTATGTCTTAGAGTATTACAGTGGTGAAAAAATACTCTTTTGTCATCAGAATCAGCTCCCCTCCACTTCTAGGATTTAGGGAAATAAAAATAATGGGCACTCTTTCAGAAACACACCAGGCTACTGGGGAACTGAGCACCTAGCCTGACCTGTGTGGGCCCCTCTGTGGAGTGAGCAAGTACCAGGTTAGTTTGGCCTCCATAGGTGGTTCAAGTCTGGAATGAGATCAAACTTGACTCTCACTTTGATTTACCTGTCCCATGGGGAGGCTGGAGCTACTTTGGGCTTTTAGGCTTGGGGCCTTTTCTATAAAGGTACCAGAATATCCAGTAACCATATGTGCAGTGTTTACCTTTGTTCTGGAGAAACAGAAATAAAGAATTCATTTTTTAAAAATAATACACTTAGGTCAGAAATCAGGTACAATCACTTCTCTGAAGACTCTTCCTGTTTTCTATGGTTCAGATGAGATTCTTTTGGAACGTAATGAAGACTGCATTTTGGACCTGTATTTCAGTGGCCTGAAACATGCCACAGAGCTGATTTTTATCTGTAACAAGTTACTTACATCATTTTTAAAAATCACTAACCTTTGATCTTGTATATCGGATGAGAGACAACTAGACTTTGTGTATCTGCATGGACCAAATGCTGTAGCCTGGTGAAGGGGATAGCTAAGGCTAGTTGAGGAAGAATTGTTGAATAGCATTGCTTCTTATATTTATGGGAAAGGTGTCTCTGTAGCTTTTCATGCTCTGTTTGTGTAGTGCTCTGGACTCCCTGCTTCTCTCATGTGGCCATTAACTTTTCAACATGGATAATCATTTTGTTTACATTTTGGTACTTCAGATGCCAGAATCCTAAAGCAATAGTTAATTCTGTTCAAACTACTTTTGCTCTTATTTGATGGATTTCTGGCCTTTTGCTTGCTGTCATTTTAGTCAATCAATTGCTCTCATTATTATCTTTATTTTCATTACTTATCATTGCCTAACCAAGTGCCTCCATTGAATTTTATAAGACTAACTGGCTTTTCACCTTAAGAAGCCCTAAGTCATAAAAAATTTAGCCTTACTTGTTCATAGTAATAAATAAATGAGTAAATAAATAAATAAAATGTGTCTTCTAGTACTCGGAGTAACTTCCAGTTTCAGTTAAGGAACTGATTTTAATCTTACCACATATTTACATTTTGTCAATTTTGTGTGCCTCATAGGTTGGTTAGTGACTGATCTGAGAAGTAATTTCATGAAATTACTAATCATCTTGCTATAAGCTACAAGATATAAAGGGCATTCTGTTAATTCAGGGTCAGACCAGATGGTAAGGCAAGAAGGTGGCCTCTATGTGGCTAGACTTGAAAATGCACAATTGAGAAATTAAACGAGGACTTCAGGAAATAGCACCTCTAGGAAATATTTCCAGGAAATAACACTTACTCAGAGGGTAAGGAATGATTGCTGGTTGCTGTAAGTGCAAGCATCATATATGTGTAAATATTGGCAAGCTTGAAAGCCTGGGTTCAAAATCAAGGAAAGCTTTGTGAGTACCACATGTTATTGTAGATTTCTTAAATAGTGTCAGTGAGAGTAGTTAGAGAAACATTTTTATCAGCTAAACTGATAAAACAGAGGCATCCTTCTAGTGTTTTTGTCAAAGCTGAATAATGGTAGTTGTGATTCAAAACAATGATAGGACCCTTGTGGCATATTGTAGATGTAGACTTCATAAATTATATTCATAATTGAATTTAGCATCTATCCAAAACCAAAGAGACTCAAGGCTAGTCCATAGTACTCAAACATTTTCTTAGGCATAAGGTCTCTGATATTTATGTGTATGACATGGAGAGGGGTCAGTTTTTGCCAGTGAGGAGCACATTTGAACCATTTGCCAATAAGAAAAGAATGAGTAGAGAAAGCCTTACTCTCAGCTCGCAGAATTGCTTGGAAGAAGTACTGGTATACTATCTAGATTATCGTACTTTTCCTAATAAGTTGATTAACACTCAGATTTTTTCCTTGCCCATTTGAAAACCATTGTAAGACTATCAGGATGGACTTTCATTTGCTGAGAATTTATCATAATGACATATACGATTGCATGTATTTTGGGTGCTCACCAGTACAAAGTGGCACCATGTCTTGAAAAAGTACTACTCCTGAGTTAATAACTGTAGACCCCTATCACCTGGGATAAATTTGGAAGCGATAAGAAATTTAATTGAAATGGCAAAAAAAAGGGGGGGGAGGATTTATTGATTCAGTTAATTAGATATCAAAAGTTAGTTTGGGGGGATACCTGGGTGGCTCAGTGAGTTAAGCATCTGACTCTTGATTTTGGCTCAGGTCATCATCTTAGGTCCTGTGATTCAGCCCCACATTGGGCTCCTAGCTGGGAGTAGGGTCTGCTGAAGTTTCTTTCTCCCTCTCCTTTTGTCCCACCTCTGCTGCCTATATGTTCTCTCTTTCTCTCTCTCAAGGAAAAAAAAAAAAGTTTGGATTTCAAATTTGATTTGCTTTGTTAGTTCAGAGCTGTCATGAAGGGTTTGTCAACTTTGCCTACCATATCTCCTTCTTCAGACTATGAGCTTTGCCCTAAGCCTCATCTTAAGCTATCTTCTTTCAGTTGTTCCAAGATGGCTGCCACTGCTCAAAGGACTACATGGTTCTCCAGCCACATTTTAGAAAAGAAGAATGCAGTTCATAAAATTAGTCTAAGGGTAGTCCCATCCTTTCTGCCCACAACTGCTTCCGAAATTGTCATGTGAGCCAATTTTTGGCAGTGATAAATGAGGAAAGGTTGGCAGGAGGCCACTAGGAAATTACCTCCTTGCTTTTAGAGAGTGACAAGAGGTGTGTTCTCCCTTTCTTGCCTGCCACTTTCATCTATTTCATTCTCTCCCCTTGTTCCCTCCCTCCTACCCCTTTGGATAGAAAAAAAGAAAGAAGCATTTTGCCTTGATTAGTACTATGAGGAAAACCAGATTCAAGATAAACCCAATGCTGTGGAGCCTTGATGATATTATTGAGTCACTAAGTCAATCTACTCTCAAATCCACCCAGACTACTTTTGAATTTCCTTATGTGTTATGTGAAAATACAATTCCTTCTTCCTTAAGCCAGCAAATCAGGTTTTCTGATGCTCTTAGACAAAAATACCATAAGTAGTGCAGTTTTTAGGCTGAAATATTGGTTCTCATGCAAATGGAAGATTGGTATTGGAAAGCTACCACAATATTTATTGTATAACCTAAGCTATAAAGAATAGAATCAGCTCTTCATTACCCACACTAATAAATACAAGCAGAATAATGTATAACCAAAATTTACAAACCATTCAGAAAAATCATTTTAGTTTGGCTTTTAGTAGCATTTGGTATTTTATGCACAAAGGATCCCATATGTTTTATCTTCTTAAAACCGTATACTTTATATTTAGGTATAAATTGTATACTTTAGATGTATTAGGAACTACAGGCAATTTTCTAGTTTGTTCAGTCCCTTAAGGCCAGGGACACAGTCTTGGAATAGAATACCATCATTGTCAACCAAGATAGATCTGCCCTTCCTTTACTTCTCTTCAGAGCCTTCTGTCTTCCTCTGGATAGAATAATGCTTTGGTTTCAAAGGTCTCCCATCAGAGAAATGTTAGGGAAATATGAATAAAAAGTAGGGACTGTACTCAAATGATGATAAAACTATATAACAAATTATATTTGGTGTTAAATGTCAATAAGAACATGAAAGCACAATTTACCTAAGATAATTAAGAATTGATTTCAGTCTCATGTAAGAAGGTAGAGAAAAACAAACAGGGAGATGTGGACTTAGTTTTTCCTAACCAATATGAAAGAATGTTCATAGTATAAGAGGAGAGTGAATATTGGGAGATAAATGCCATATTAAATTAGAATTTGAAATGGCCAGGGAAGAAATTTCTAGATATGGTCAGAAATAGACTGTATGCTATAGGAAAGTAGGTTTCAAGTATAATTTGTTCAGCCATAATAATGATAGTTCTATACTTGAGAATGCTCAAATTTTACAAGTTATTTCAATGGAAAAGAAAAAAAATAGGAACAAGAGAATTGACAAAAAGTTGATTTTTCCTTAGGAATTTAGTAACGTGTGTGTGTGTGTGTGTGTGTGTGTGTGTAGCAATCAGTTTACATTCACACAATTCAGCAAATTAAACATTTGATAACATCTTGGAAGCTTTGACTCTTATTATTTTTGGCATTGTCATTAAAAGGTGTCTTAAACATTATTACAGATTTTTTTTTGCAAAGGATTTAAAAAACAAAATGAAAGCCCACTCAAAATAAGCAGTGGTGTTGCTTATAAAACACATTTTTTCCAAGACTAGATTGCTAGTCCTTAATGAAGATTGAAAGGTAACCTGGAATGGTCTGTGTAGTGCAAATAATATCTCTAAGTCATTTATTATTTCTTTTAGTTACAAAGATCTGCTATAGTAAGAATGCTTAAAGAGCTGGCTGAGCCCAGAGCTAAAAACACTAAAAGGGAACCTGGCCAAAAGGATGAAAGAGTTCAAATATAAAATTCTAACAATGTTGATATGGTGAAACTGTGATGGCCTTGGGGGTGGGATGGGGTGGAATAGTAAGAAAAAAAAAGACAAATATTAAAAAATACAGTGAACATACAGCAAAAGGTTAATAAAAAATTTGGATTCATGGCAATGAGAAAAATATCAAGGAAGGTAAACTCAAGATTGATGGAGGGCTTACAAAAATCACAAGGAAAAAAAACAAGTCTTTTTGAGGTGTGTTCAAACCAAAAGAATAATGCATGGGCTTGTTGCTTAGAACGGATGGTGTACCATTAACAAATTATGGTTAGAAAGTAAAACTCAAGTCCTCCTTTGCTTCTTTGTCAAGGAGAGTGATCTGTAGTGGGTAGGAAAAACAGGTTTCAGAGGAATTCTAAGCTAAGTGAGCAATGGATAGAGACTATGTAGCTACTTTAATATCCAGGAGCATACAGAATGTAGGTACTGAAACAACTTATGGTTATCGTGAAACCAAAGTAGGGGATGCTTGAGACCGCAAGCATAGAAAGAATAAACAATTGGAGATGAGCTGAAAGGGCAAATTTTTAAAAGTAGAAAAGCTGGATACTAGTAGAACGTCCATATTGGTCTTGTGATTTTGATAATGAAATAAGTTTATGAGCATTTAGAAGTTGTGATATTACTAAGAAACAAAATGTTTTTTACTGAGTATATGCTATGCAAAATCAAACTTTTCTTTTTCGATAGACTACTTAGTGCATGCTGTGGATATAATTAACCTTCATTATAGCAAAGCCGTTTGACCAAGTCTTTGAAAATATTTGTGTGGATAAGTTGAACAAAACTAGACTGTAGAATTTAATGGAGCATAGCTGCCTGGATGATTATACTTAAGGATTACTTCTTAATGGATGGAGGACAACTAGAAAAGAGGTCCATGATTGATATGCCACAGACCCTATCATTTCCAACATTTATCAATGACTTTGAATGAGTAAAATATAGGAGACCTAACTATCAAATTTAGGGATGATACAAAGGTGGGAGGCATGGTTAATATAATCCTTATTCAAAGAGACCTCAATGGGAAAATACACCAAAACAAAGCAAGCAAAAGTTAATAAGGATTATCTATTCTTTCTTCTATTCAGAGTTCACTTATTAAGCATCTTTTATATGTAAAGCACCTGGCTTATTGCTAAAGAGGCAGATATGAATAAGACATGTCCCTGTTTTAGAAATATACAAGAGAAGACATTTTAACAAATAATTACAATTAAACGTAAGCCCTGCTATACTATAAGCATGTACAAGTTGTTAAGGAAGCTCAGGATTGTGAATAAAAAATGGATTGAGTGGGAAGTATGAGACACAGGTTTTTAGATGACTTAAAAAATAGTAGGCATGCCTAGTTTAACATTATGAGGGAAAAAAATGTGTCAGTGGCATAATGTGAGTGCCTTAAAGTGTAATTAAAATTGTAGTGTTTAAACAAAGTAAATAGGCATTGTTGTATTTGGTTCTGAGCTCACCTTTCAAAAGGATGTAATTAGAAATGGAAGAAGATAGAGATGTAGATCCAAGAGGAGATGGCAACTAAATAAATTCTCTTTAGTGTTAATGAGGAGAAATCCTAAAATTGAGTAAATTATTGCTGTCTAATTCTTTCTATAAGCATGTTTTTTATTATTACCCGATCTTTGTAAAAATGACACATTAAAGATGCTTGTAGGGGCCTCTGGTGGCTCAGTTGGTTAAGTGACTGCCTTCCGCTCAGGTCATGATCCTGGCAAGGGGGGGGGGGGTGTCCTGGGATGGAATCCCACATCAGGCTCCTTGCTCAGCAGGGAACCTGCTTCTCCCTCTCCCTCTACCTTCTACTGTGCCTGCCTGTGCACTCTCGCTCCCTCGCTCTCTCTCAAATAAATAAATTTTTAAAAATGATTCTCATAATATTACTATAAGACATCTTCTAGGTTAGAAGTTACCTTTTTTCATATCCTGTCCCTTGTTGCTGATGTGTTTGTGTGTGTATGTGTGTGTTTCAAAAATAAAATGTACACCTATGACAAGATAAAGGAGTGAACTTAAGTAGGAGGTTTATTACTGATGTCTATAAGGGATACTTGCTTAAAGGTCTTCAGTAATTTTCATTAAGAATATTTTTTAGAAGTTTAGGTAATTCAAGTGCTTTCTTTTAAGAGGCATTTCAGTTTCAAGTTGGCTTTTAACCAACTGAATTAAAACTCAGTAGAATTAGCCTCAAGTATTTAAAGTCTTTTGGAAGCTCATTTTCTGCTTCAAATTTATCGTGGTTTCATTGTAATGATGGTAGTGTTGCATTTCATGAAATTTGTTTCTCATAACAAATTAGTTCGAGTAAATTTACTGGAGAAAACAAAAAATTGTTTCTCATGTCAGTATATTGAAGGTTGATGCTAATGTTTCTGGCCTGGCACAGTATATATTTATTTTAATCAGTGACTGGTTAGCTCACTTGGCTACCCGTGTTGTTAATGAAGCAGAGGTCATGGGTTTCATCCCCATGCAGGCCAGCAAGCTTGTCTTTGTTATGTGGCACAGGAGACGCCCCTCACCCCAGCCAGCTGGCTGGCAAATGTGTGCAGTTGGTGACAAGGAGAACTGGGTGAGACTGTGTAGATGGATTGGTGCAAATTCATCACCACAGCTAGGAAAATACCCGTGAGCAAATGCCTCCCTAATGGACAACACATGGTTGTTTATATTCAATTGAATTGTGGATATATAGTTTGTCATTAATCTTACTTAACAGAAAATCTTACTTTTATTTAATGGATAAAATAACTTCCTACCTTAAAATTTATTGGATTAAATTTTTATAACTGTGTTTGACAAATATTTTTCATTCTGTTTTCATGTAATGTTCTTTTACATGTAAAATATTGTAACTTTTAGGAAATTTTGGATTTGCAATATTCTCGTTTAGTTTGTAACGCAATGGGTGAAAATCACCTGAGAGCATTGATGATTTTGATGAGAACAAATCAGTCTATGCTGAATGCTAATTGTGAGGGGAAAAAAAAGTTAAATCAAGCACATAATCTTTGGCTAGTGCCATTC
This sequence comes from Mellivora capensis, assembly GCA_004024625.1. NCBI lineage: Eukaryota > Metazoa > Chordata > Mammalia > Carnivora > Mustelidae > Mellivora > Mellivora capensis. Next base: position 28,212 of record PISX010000148.1, on the reverse strand, counting down.
AGACATCCCTTCCTCTGCATTTATTCGTATGATTTGGGTAAAAGAGTAAATTTAGTATTGTCTTGGTATTTGGAAGTCTGTGTGCTTTAACCAGCACAAATTGAATTAAGCTATTCACTACTTTCAAAAAGGGCGCTTAATAATATTGAGTAAGCTTTCAAACTCAGTTTACTTCAGCATACCCTAATTACTCCCATCTAATCATGCTGTATCATGTAATTAATATGAACATAGCTAGGATCCACTTTTAATTTTTTTTTCCTTCCAGAGGCTCTCATACAAAATAGCAGTATGTATAATTAAAAACTACAACTTAAACAGGTCTAATTTTCCCTTTAAAAGCAGTATGCGTTTCCTTTGGTCATCTCAGACATTTCATAAGAGGCAACCTTACTATAATTGTATGCATTCTAGTTTAAAAATGGTGAGTTTAATTTAATACAGCAGAAACCCATTTTATTCTTTCAGCTTAATTAATCAGCATATATCAAAACCTTAGTTTTAGAACAAGTAGATTATAGAATGTACACAGTGAATTCCTGTTAGACTCAAAATGGCTGTTTTAAACCTATTCAGAGTTTTGATTCTAATACAAAGCGTAAAATATAAATGTTAAAACTGAGTACCACTATTGGTAAGGAAGTCTGAGAGCCATGGAATATATAATTACCTGGGCTTTTCAGAAATTAAAGCTCTGCGGTTTTCATTGTATAATTTTTTACATTGAAATGACTTCTGTGTTTAGAAAAGATTAATCTCTTTAGATCTTTTAAAGACCATTTTCAGACCACTAGGGTCTGACAATAGCCCTTTCCTGAGATTTTAAGTTGTTTCAATCTAAATTTTCCAATAAACTATAGCACACTACAATTGATGGCAACCGTCATGTAGATTTCTTTTTTTAAAATGTCGTTTCAGATTTTCCCTATGGAAAGTATTTCTCATACCTGATTTCCAAAAAAACAATTCTGTGTTTACATTCTGTGGTTATTGGACATGCCATACAAAGGAGACAGAGAGGGAGAGATTGATATAATTTTTCAGGGATTTTTTGGTGGGAACTTAGGAACAGACTACTAATCATTTTTCCCGAAATTCCTACTTTTATGAGTTTTAGGGTTTTTACAGTCAGTATGAATTCTTCCGTCAAGAGTGCAGACCCATTGACAATACAATCATTTAAAAATCTAATTACTTTCACCTGTTTAAATAAGTGAAATTCATGCTGGAAAACGTGTGCAAACTGCCACGGGAAGTAGTTGAACTCCCACTCAAGGAAGGTTTTCCAGGCATCCTTTTTGTCCCTTGAGGTGTTAATGTCCTTTTAGAAGTCTGTATGGATTTGGTCTATAGCCACAGATTTGTGACTAAATGACTCTGTGATCGAAGCTACTAAACAGTAATAAGGCTTGGTAATAGCTGTTTGAGGTTTATTTCAAAAGCTTCATGTCTAATCTCATTAGAATACCTATGGGTACAAATGTTATTTTTCCCTTGTGTGTTCTAAACATAGAGTAAATGATAGATCATAATTACTGTACTAAAAAGGCACATTTTGCTTTTGTTTTTATTTTACAATGCATGTTTCAGCTAAACCTAACAAATATGCATTTGTTTTCTTTCCCTTTTTGTTTTGTTTTTAACTAAATAGCCTGCATATACATATATAGAAGGAGAAGGGATATGTTTGTCACTGATCTCTGCTGGCTTTAAACAAATCAAAACAAAAAGAATCATGCTCTAATAGTGTTGCAACATATTTGAAGCGCAGCCTGTTGTTTGTTTGGGAAGATGAAGGGAATATGTGTCATGAAATTTCTTAGCAGCCGTAGTTATACATTTTCAGTTGATAGACTTTTAAGCTGTCACATCTTTATTTTCTTTTCCTGGGAACAATTATTGCGTCATGAAATGAAGATAATTGTAATTTTGTTTTGTCTTAGATGCCATTTATAAGATGTGTTATACATATTATTACCTCTCATTCCTATTAGGCTTTGGTTTTGTTGTTTTTTTTTTTTAGCAAAATTAGAGTTTAGTTGATTCAGGGGAATTATACTACTGCCTTTAAAGCATTATTAGCATTTTGTTAAGATTGGATATTAAGGAATTCAAATGACCAGGTCTGTTATTAGACCAGGGAAACAAATTTAACTTAACTATTTTGATTTTTTTCTCTCTCGCTTTCAATATGTAGAGCATGTACTTGGTGTGCAGGCTAACTTACCATATATGTGTGTGTTTATGTATGTGGTGTTTTATATCATATTTAAATAAGCACTTTTAGATGATAGGATTTACAAATACAGTTCAGAAGTTTTGAACCCCTCTGCCTTTGGGAACCAAACAAAGCCCACAAAAAAGTAAAATACACTTTTGCCAAGAAATTATGAAGTGATGGAGACAGACAAAGCTGGAGATCACAGGCCTCTTCTAAAGACCTTCAGATTCAGTTGTTTTAAAATACCCTGTGTAAAAATACATAAAATAAAATTCCCTGTGTACTGTCATTATTAAGGAAAACACTGTGACCAATTGAATTGCGTCTTCGGGATTTCAGTTTGACTTTTGTAAAAAAAACCCAGTACCATCCGTCAGGGATTTTCCACCACAGAGGAATCACTCTCTTGGCTGCTCCTACCTGATGCTTTGTTTTGAGGAGTGTATCAGGATTTGTGAGTATAAGTATTAGTAGGTTACTAAATAGTCTGATTAATAGAGCTGTGAACCATGAGACAAACAGTCTCTTAAAATTAGTGCTTTAGGGGCGCCTGGGTGGCTCAGTGGGTTAAAGCCTCTGCCTTAGGCTCAGGTCATGATCTCAGGGTCCAGGGATTGAACCCCGCATCGGGCTCTCTGCTCAGCGGGGAGCCTGCTTCCTCCTCTCTCTCTCTCTGCCTGCCTCTCTGCCTACTTGTGATCTTGGTCTGTCAAGTAAATAAATAAAATCCTTAAAAAAATAATTAGTGCTTTAGAATAGCTACAGTTATGTCTTCTTTCCATCATAGGTCTTTACATTTTTGAAAGCCATTTCTACTGAGTCCTAAGTCCAGAATTTTCTCTTCTTACAACCAACAGACATGCCCATCTGCCATTCTCTGGTCTTCACTGATACCCTAACTTGGTGATCCCATGCTCTAAAGGCAGCCTTCCCTTTCTAAGATCATGGAACATCACCTCCTTCTAGTAAAGGCAAGAATATCTTTGTAAGAAACTTAAAGAAGCGCTATCATACAATTGCCATTTATAGGAATACACGTTATATATGTATGGTCCCAAACATAACTGATGAGGAGTTTAAAATTTTTGGCCTGGCTTTGTATAATGAAAAATATCTGGTTTTCTTTAGAATTAAGCATTACATTGAAACGGGTGAAATGACACATTTGTTTGGGCCTAAGGGCAAGTACTATTCCAGTTTTTATAACTGTTAGTAAAACATCTGTCTGATTTTAAAAGCTGAAAGGCATGCTAATTATTTTCTTTAATTTTTAATTATTATTTTTAGTCTCAATGATACCCTCACTAGTCTGAAGTGACTTATGAAACCTGTTTTATTTACAGTATAAATTTCTAATTGAACTAAATTATACACATTGGATAGTACTCCATGGCATATAGAATTTGAAAACAAAATTGGATACTCCGTGCAGAACAAGAGAACACAAACTGGTGACACTTCTAAAATCTGACTGACGTACACGGCTCTATTTTTAAAACCAAACGTCTCCATACTTAAAATTCGTTATTTGAAGAAAGTGCCATTTTGAGAATATAAGTATTTTAGATAGTTTATAATCACTGTGAAGAATAGCATTAAATGTTAGTAGCTAATATGTAGGTCCAGTCTTAGGGTCCATACTGATCATAGTCAGAGACTCAACCATGGGTGTTAGCTTGAAGAAGGGTGGCAAAACTGCAATCCCTCTACCGTTTTTTAAAAAATCTCGAGTGTGTGCAGACTTGCGGGAAGGTCCAGCTTGGTGGCTCTAGTGAACACACACACGCATTCAGCAGTGATGCCTTCTGCCAGTCACTGCTGTCTGGGTAGCTTTGTGCCAAAAAATAAATGACATGCCAATAAACAGAACTCTGATGTGTCTTGCTGACTAGACTACTCTCGCAAATATTGCTGTGTAACAAAACATCCAAAGCTTAGTAGCTTAAAATAGCAATCATTTGTTTTGTTCATATATCTACAGAGTTGGCGGGGCTCAGCTGGAAAACTTGTCTCTGCCCCCGTGCCTTCACTGGGGCTGCTAGACTGTGCCTGCGTGGTCAAGCTCCGTAAGAAGGTTCACTCACAAGGCTGGCAAGTTGTTCTGGCTGGAGGCTTAGAATTCAGCCAGGAACATCCGCTGAGTGCTTTGGTTCCTCTTAACTGAGCTTCTTGGGCTTCCTCACAGCTTGGCAACAGGTGTTCCAAAGAGGGTTCCCAGTGGAAACTACAAGCTATGAGGCTGCCAACAGAAGTCCAGGAACACCATTTCCATCCCATTCTATTTGTCTAGCAAGTCAGTAACAGAGTTCACTTTTTTTTTTTAAGATTTTATTTATTTGACAGACAGAGATCACAAGTAGGCAGAGGGGCAGGCAGAGAGAGGAGGAGGCAGGCTCCCCGCTGAGCAGAGAGCCCGATGCGGGGCTCGATCCCAGGACACCGGGATCATGACCTGAGCTGAAGGCAAAGGCTTTAACCCACTGAGCCACCCAGGCACCCCCAGAGTTCACTTTTTCTTGGAAGAGAATTAGATCCCATCTCACAAGGGGAGGACGAGACAAGAATTTGTTGCCTTCTCTACCCTACCACTGCAAACAGGTGAATTGTGGGTTGGTACTCCCGGCCAGGTTGAGGGGCCATTCACATGCCAGGAGTCCTACACAGTCCACTTGGAGCAAGCTTCCTGATTATAAACACCACAACTTCTACCACTAACTTCTAACAGACAGGTAGTATATTCCATGGCCAAGCAATATGCTACATGCTTTATAGGCGTTTTTAAAATTCTGTTCTCACACCAGTTCTTTTAGGTGCTTACTGATATTATCTGAGGCACAGAGAGGTTAGGTTACTTGCCCTGGGTTCATAGCTGGTTGTAAGCAAATCCAAGGTTCAAATGCAAAATGTCTCATGCTACAGCTGACACTCTTAACCACTAATCTAATATGATTTCATATGAGATGGCTCAGCTGACTGTCCTACCTTTGATAAGCAGGCGATGAAAATATTACTTTGCCTCACCTAAGCCACATATGAAATGACTTCATTGAATACAGAAGTCTGGTAACTTGTTTCTCTAAAAAAAAAAAAAAATCATCTTTTGAAAGCATCAGAGACCTAGAAGTCCCACAAAAATGGAGTTCTGTGTCAAGAGACATTTATAAGCAGAAACCAGATCCACTGAGTTCTGAAAAAAAAGATGTCCTAGAGTGCTAGAGGACTTGGGGTGGGAGGCTGATCAAGGATATGGGTCAGAAAAAGTATCTGAACCATAGGTGAGAAATGTTAAGGTTAGAGTCAGGAAAGCATTCACAGGAGTCAGCTCTGAAGACAGAAATATAAACCAAAGAATGATTAGTGAGATGAAAAGTTCTGTTGACTTTGTAAACTTCGGCTGTTCTCCTTTCTTAATCCCTGCCTCTTGTGAAGCTACCTGCACCCACATAGGACTTTTATCCTGATGTTTATCTGGTCTGAAATCTGTTGTCGTTAGGCCCCCCCAGATACTACAGTTTTTCTGTGAACTGAACACTTCTGCAGTTGTGACAGCTGAAACCGTGTGGACTAGCACTAGCACCTTCTTGCTTTCCCCTTCCTGCTGACAGTAGACTGGTCGGGCGTGGGCACCTCCAGAAACAGAACATGAAGGCCCTGATAGATAGCTTGATGCTTCATACAATGTCCCTGCTTTTAATGACTGCCATAATAGCCAAAATAACCAATAAACTATTTTAATGGTTACTACATTATGTCAAAAACATATCCGAATATTTTATCCCCATGTGGTTCCGATGTATGAAAATTTTGCATCCTTTTATTTAAATCTCTGTTAACTGATTTCCAAAGGATTGTACAACACATTAAATTTATACATATATATATACATATATGTGTATTACTTTCATTACACTGTTAATTGCTCCTCTTCTGTGTCATTCATTCATTGTCTTTATGTTTGCCAAAAAAATCATATTCAAAGAATTATATTTCCCTGCTCATTTCTATTTAAAACTCAAGGGTGTATCCTAATGGAAAACATTTGGCTCGAGGTTGTCAGTATATCACACATTATGAGAGTAAAAAAAAAGTGTTTAATGTTCTGATTAAACCCAATTATACTAAATCTATTAATGAGATTGAGTTGTACTTGTTCTAAATTCAAAATACTGGAAAAGAGTGATTTTTTTTTTTTTTTGTATTGTTCCTGCCTTGTGCTTTAGAAATTTGATTAAGTTTTTGTCAGTCTTAGACTGATTTTTCTACTTTTAACTTTTCTTTATTACCCTGTACTCTTCCTCGTGTGTGAATTTACTGACCCTTTAGATGTATTCTCATTAGGTGTACTTGTATGGTTCATTAAAGTGTCTTTAGACAGATAGGGATCACACAGGTATGCAATGTCCAATCCTTCTCTGAAGCAAAGGAGTCGTGCCCCGGTGGCTTTAGGGGCATTCACTTGTCATGCAGTTGGCTTTTGGCCAAAGAGATGAACAAATTAGTAGACTGTACCTGTGCTGGCCCTGTTCCTAGTCTCATTTATGTAATTGATGTCTGGTGGCCTCATTATGGAGCATTAGCATATCAACGTGGTGTCTGAGCCTGGCAAAGTGCTGCTTGTTGTCAGGCATTAGCAATTTGCCACAACAGATAAAGCAAGAGAACTTGGACATGCTAACTGCATCATTGGGAAATCAAGATGGTAGGCAGGAGGCTCAAATCCAGTAACTTTTAGAGTTCTTTTGTGTTTGAAATAGTTAATAACAAGTTTGGATTTATGTTAGACCTTTTCTATAAAAGAAAAGGGACCTGTTAATAATGATGCTCTAAATATGTGGTTCTTTTGAATATTTTAAGTTCTCATTAATTTCATTTTCATTGTTTTCATGTCTAATTAGTGTTTATATATATATATAAACACTATATATATGTTAATATAGATATTAACTATATATATAACTATATATATATAATAAAACTATATATATGTTAATACCTATGGCCAATAGTAATTTTTGTCTTAAATAGGATGGATTTTTAAGCCAAAGAATTTATGTATTTAGAAATGATTTTTTTAAATTTTAGTGAAATAGTTAAGTGTAAGAATTAACTGTCTTATATTGATTAAGAAGAATCCTGGATTATTTTATAGCTAACCTGCAATACAGATTTGAAGTTCTCTATTTCAGAGCTGTTCTCATGAAGTGTCATTAGATTAACAGTTGTTTAGGATATGAAACAAAAGAGTGTTAGAGATACTTCTTATCCACTTAGTACTTCTAATTCAAGGTAGATGATACAGACAGGGATGTTATTATAACATTTACTGCTGTAAATGTAGAATAAAAAGAAATAAAATTATTTCAAGAAGTTTAAGAAATATATGCAGATAAATTATATTTGATACAAAGGATGTATGTTTTTAGAAGTAGAGAAATAAACCTTGCTTCTAGGGTTCTACTTTGTTACAACACACCACAACCTGCCACTTAATTCCTCATAGTAAAATCTGTTCTATTCATAAAATGAAAATGATAAAAAAAATACCTTAGTTTGATTAGTGGCTTTTTTCTCCCCTGAGAGTAAATATTTTGTCATTTCAATTTTCTAACCCCAGTACCCCATGTCTAGTATGTAGTAAGTACTAAATTAATGTGAGTACTAAATGAATGAATAAAATTCACACTTTTAAAAATATTTTATTTATTTATTTGATTGAGAGAGGGAGAGAGAGAGCAGGAACAGGAAGGGGGCAGAGGAAGAGGGAGAAGCAAGCTCCCCCAGGGAGCTCCCTGCACCCTGATCAAGCCCTGCTGGACCTGGCCTTGATCCTAGGACTCTGGGATCAGGACCTGGTCAAAGGCAGGTGCTTAACCGACTGAGCCACCCAGGTACCCCCACACTTTTTTAAAATATAAAGTGCCTGTGTTTTTGTCTAATTACCAAAGTGAGAATGTATTTATTGTGAAACAGAGAAATACTGAAAAAAAAAAGAAAATAGAAATCATTAGTAATATTTACTGTTAACATATTATTAATAAGAATTTTCTTTGAAACTATGTATTTATAGTTTTTAAAAATTAGGGGCACCTGGGTGTCTCAGTGAGTTAAGCCTCTGCCTTTGGCTCAGATCATGGTCTCAGGGTCCTGGGATCAAGCCCTGCATCAGGCTGTCTGATCAGCGGGAAGCCTGCTTCCCCCTCTCTCTCTGCCTGCCTCTCTGCCTACTTGTGATCTCTCTCTGTCAAATAAATAAATAAAATCTTTTTAAAAAAATTAAAATACAGCAGTTCCTAAATAACTGATAACTTGCTCTTGTCACTTAATTATGAACATTTTTCTGACTCATTAAATATTCTATACCTCATTTTCTTCTTGGTACCCAACAGTAACTGTCATATATTAAGTTCCAAGCAGTTGTCAAAATGAGTTCTCTATTAAGTCCTAAATAAATAGTTTATTCTTGAGGTAGGCATTATTTCTGTTTTAGCAATATAGAAATTGAGGTTCAGAGAGACTATTACTTACCAAGGTGAAACAGGTACTAACAGAGGAAGGATTTGAATTGAAGCTGCCTGACTCCCAAATGCATACTGTTAACCACCATGATGTATCACCACCCAATACTAATGCAAATTTGTTTATATAGTACTCCATTTTGACTTTTAGAAGATCCATTCTTTTTTTTTAATTAATTAATTTATTTGACAGAGATCACAGGTGGGCAGAGAGGCAGGCAGAGAGAGAGGAGGAAGCAGGCTCCCCACTGAGCAGAGAGCCAGATGCGGGGCTCGATCCCAGGACCCCGGGATCAAGACCTGAGCTGAAGGCAGAGGCTTTAACCCACTGAGCCACCCAGGCGCCCCAGAAGATCCATTCTTTTACTGTTCCTGCACTGAGGCTTGTCTGAGAACAGAAAGGGGAGAAAAGAAAGGAAGGAACAAGGGACAAGTGGAAACTTTTAGGGGTGGTGGATATTCATTGTCTTGTTTGTGTTGATAGTTCCAGAAGTATATATTTTCCTTGAATTATTTTGAGGTTACGTCCCAACAAGTCCATCATAAGTTGGAAATATTATAAGTTGAAAATGCATTTAATACACCTAACCTACCAAACTTTATAGCCTCGCCTACCTGAAATGTGCTCAGAACACTTACTTTAGCCTCCAGTTGTGCAAAATTATCGAATACAAAACCCATTATGTAGTAAAGTGTTGAATATCTCATGTAACTTACGTCTATACAGAAAGTGAAAAACAATGATTTATGGGTACAGAATGATTCTAAGTGTGCTGGTTGTTTACTCTTGGGATCATGTGGCTGACTGGGAGCTGTGGCTCACTGCTGCTCCCTGTCATGACAAGAGAATATCAAACTGCATATCACAGCCTGGGAAAAGATCAAAATTCAAAATTTGAAGCATAGTTTCTACTGAATGCATATCGCTTTTGCCCTATCATAGAGTTGAAAATCATTAAGTCGAACAAACCATCGAAAGTTGGGCCATGTCTGTATTTATATATGTTGAAACTCAAAAAACTGAAAACTTGTATAGTTTAATAGCTATAAATGATATGCAAACAAAGCTATAGAAAATGTTTGAAAAGAAAACTACACTGAGATGATGCTTTTATGTAAAGCATAGGCCATATCTATGATTATTTCCTTGATAAAATTCTTGCAGAGTTTTTTTGGGGGCATCAAATGTATTCACGTTTTAGCATTTTTATATGCATGCACACGTGCACTGGAAATGTTGTATGAGTGTACACTTCTTCCATGGGTGTATGAAAATACTTGTTTTAAAATAAGAATATAATAATCACATACTGAGATTTACTGTGTATCATATATTCTACTAACTGCTTTATTTTCTCCTTTAATCTTCATGTCACCAATTTAAATAAGGGATAAAGAGCAAATATTCAAAAAGGTTCCACAACTTGACCATAGTTACATAGCTAGTAAACAGTAGATGAAGGACATGTTCCCCAGGCAACCTAATAACTATATGTCATTTTTACACAGTTTTTTAAAAGCTGTGGGCAAAGAATGAAGGGAGGTGCCAAAAGAATACATATGAGGGGACTACGTAAATTTCCATCCAAATTTGTACACTTATGAATATGAAAAGGGATGCTACTAATAATTAAGCTGGGACAAGTGTAAAGAGAACATCGTTGGGCAAATGGGAAAAGAAAAAGTGGGTTTAGACATGCAGTTTTGAATATTATTTTAAATATTTTTTAAAGATTTATCTATTTATTTTGAGAGAGAGAGAGAGCAGGGGGAGGAGCAGAGGGGAAGAATCTCCAGCGGAGTCCCCTCTTGAGTGTGGAGCCTGACATGGGGCTTGACTTCCGAACTCTGAGATCATGATCTGAGCCAAAACCAAGGGACACTTAGCCAAGTGAGCCACCTAGTTGCCTCTTTTAAACATTTTAAATGTTATTTACCAAGCAATAAGTACTACTCTATGCAAGTTTATTTCATTTTACTCCTTACAGTGGCCATTGAGATATTTGTGATCAGTTTCCTAAAAAGAATACAGATGCAGAATGCCTGGCTGGCTCATTCAGAAGAGTACGTGACTCTTGATCTCAGGGTCTACCTCTTCTTTGGAAAAAAATGTTCAGATCCTCTGCCCATTTTTAAATTTTTTTTAATTGTTGTATAAGTTCTTTATATATTTTGAATATTAACCTTTAATCAGATATATGATTTGCAAATATTTTTTCCCAGTGGATAGATTGCCTTTTCATTTTGACAATAGTTTACATCACTGTGAAGAAGCTTTCTAGTTTGAGGTAGTCCCATTTGTTTATTTTTGCTTTTGTTTTTCTTGCCTTTAGGGTCAGATTCACCAACATACCACTAAGACTGATTTTTTTTTTTTCCCTAGGAATTTTGTGGTTTCAGGTCTTACATTCAAGTATTTAATCCATTTTGAGTTAATTTTTGTGCATAGTCTAAGACAGTGGTCTGGTCTCATTCTTTTGCAGATAGCTGCCCAGTTTTCCCAGCACCATTTATTAAAGCAACTCTGTCCCTTCTCCATTGTGTATTCTTGCTTCTGTTGTAATAAATTAATTGTCTGTATACATGTGGGTTTATTTCTAGGCTCTCAAATTCTTTTTTACTGATTTATGTGTCTGTTCTCTTATGTTAATACCATACTATTTTGAGTAGTATAGCTTTGTAGTATAGTTTGAAATCTGGGAGTGTGATTCTTTTGGTTTTAGTCTTGTTTTTCAAGATTGCTTTGGCTTTTCAGGATTTTTTATAGTTCCCTGCACATTTTAGAATTATTTGTTCTAGTTCTATGAGTAAAGTCATTGGAATTTTGATAGGAATTGCATTGAATTTATAGATTATTTTGATATGGACATTTTAATGTATTAATTCTTCCAAATCATGAGCACAGAATATCTTTCAATTTATTTGTGTCTTCAAATTCTTTCATTAGGGGCTAATAGTTTTCATACTACAGGTCTTTCGTCTTCTTAGTTAAATTTATTCCTAAGTATTTTATTCTTTTTGATGCAATAGTGAATAACATGACCTTTCTCCTTTGATAGCTTGTCACTCATGTATAGAAATTTCATGTATTTTGCATATTGATCTTGTTTCTTGTCATTTTATTGAAATATTTATTCTAACAGTTTTTTTGGTGAGGACTTTAAGGGATTTTTCCTTCAAATTTTTATTTAAATAGTAGTTAGTCAACAGACCATGCAATATTGGTTTTAAGTAAGTTTTTTTATACACAGTATCATGTCATCTGCAAATACTGCCATTTTTACTTCTTCCTCTTCAATTTGGATGCTTCTAATTTTTTTTTCTTGCCTTTCTGCTGTGGCTGTGACTTACAATACTACGTTAAATAAAAGTGATGAAAGTAGGCATCCTTGTCTTGTTCCTAATCTTGGAGGAAAAACTTTCAGTTTTCCACCATTGAGTGTGATGTTAGATGTGGGTTTGTCATACATGGTTTTTATGATGTTGAGGTATGTTCCTCTGTACCCACCCTATTGAAAATTTTTATCATAAATGGGTTTGGAAATTTGTTTTTTCTCTATCAATTGAGATGCTGATATGATTTTTATCCTTTTTGTGTGTGTGTGGTGTATCATGTTGATTGATTTCTGGATGTTGACCCATCCTGCATCCTCAGAATAAATCCCATTTGATCATGACATATGATTGTTTTTTTTTTAATTTTTATTATTTATTTGACAGAAATCACAAGTAGGCAGAGAGGCAGACAGAGAGAGAGGGGGAAGCAGGCTCCCCGCTGAGCAGAGAGCCCGATGCGGGGCTCCATCCCAGGACCCTGAGATCATGACCCGAGCCGAAGGCAGAGGCTTAACCCACTGAGCCACCCAGGCGCCCCTGATTGTTTTATTGTATTATTGAATTTAATTTGCTAGTATTTTCTTGAGAATTTTTACATCTATGTTTATTAAAGATATTGACCTATAATGTTCTCTCTCTCTCTCTCTCTCTCTTTATGGTGTCCTTGTCTGGTTTTGGTATCAGAATTAGTGTAATGGTGGACACATAAAATGAGTTTGGAATGGTCTCTCCTCTTTAAATTTTTGAAAGAGTTCTAGAAGGATGGATATTAAATCTTTTTTGAATGTTTGGTAGAATTCTCCAATGAAACTGTCTGGTTTTGGACTTTCGTTGGATGGCAGCTTTTTAACTACTGATTCAATCTTTTTACTAGAATTGGTCTATTCAGTATTTCTTCATGAATAAAAGATTGTGTGTTTCTAGGAACTTATTCATTTCGTCTAGTTTGTCCAAAGTGTTGTTGTATAATTGTTTGTAATAGTTTGTGATTTCTTGTACTTTTGTGGTACCAGTTGTAACTTCTCTTTCATTTCTATTTTTGTTTATTTGAGACCTCTCTCGTTTTTTGCTTATTCTAACTAGTCAAATTTGTTTACCTTCTCAAGGAACCAGCTCTTGGTTTCATTGATCTTTTCTACTTTTTGCTTAGTTTTTATTTCATTTATTTACATTCTGATCTTTGTTATTTCCTTCCTTCTACTAACTTTTTGGGCTTTTTTTTTTCTTTTTCTCGTTCCTTTATGCGTAAAGTTAGATTGTGATTTTTCTTGTCTCTTGAGATAAACCTATACTGCTCTGTACTTTCTTCTTACATCTGCTTTTGTTGTGTTCCATAGATTTCGTTATGTTGTATTTCTGTTTTCATTTCTTGCTAGGTATTTTTTTTTAAATTTTCCTCTGATTTTTTCAATGACCCATTGTTTGTTCAGGATCATATTGTTTAATCTCCACACTTTTGTGTTTTCTCCAGTTTTCTTACTTGTAATTAATTCCTAATTTTATGCCATATGGTGAGAAAAGATGCTTATATGATTTCAGTCTTCTTGAATTTATTGAGATTTGTTTTGTGGCCTAAGAGGTGATCTGTTCTGGAGAATGTTCCATGTGTATTTGAGAAGACTGAATTCTGCTTTTGGGTGGACATTCTGTATATATCTAATAAGTACATCTGGTCTAATGAATTGTGTAATGCTATGGTTTCCTTATTTTCTATCTAGAAGATTATCCAGTAATATAAGTAGGGTGTTAAAGTCCCCTACTATTATTGTATTTCTATCAGTTTTTCCCTTTATGTCCATTAATATTTGCTCTATATATTTTGGTGTTTCTGTAAGGGTGCATAAATATTTATAAATGTTATATCTTCTTGTTGGATTAATCCCTTTATCATTATGTAATACCCTTCATTGTCTTTATTATAGTTTTTTTTTTAAGTCTCTTGTTTTGTGATACTCAGTATAGCTATGTAAGCTTTCTTTTCATTTTCATTCACATGGAATATTTTTCTTCATTTCTTCACTTTCAGTTTGTATATATCCTTACTTCTCAAGTGACTCTCTTGTACATAGCCTAGAGATGGGCCTTTTTTTTTAAAACCATCAGCCACCCTATTTTGATTAGAGAATTTAGCCCATTTATATTTAAAGTAATTATTGGTAGGTATATACTTATTGCCATTTTGTTGTTTTCTGTTCCTGAAGTTTTTCTCTGTTCATTTCTTCTTCTCTTTCTTACCTTGTGTTGTGTTGGCTTTCTTCAGCAGTAGATTTAGATTTCTTTCTCATTTTCTTCTGTATTTTACTATAAGTCTTTACTTTATATTTACTTAAGATTCATTATAGCTTCCTATGTATATAATGATTAGTTTTAAGTTGATAGGAACTTACATTTGAAGACATTCAAAACTACATTTTTACACTCTCTTCCCCACTTTTATTTTTTTTTAAATTTTATTTATTTATTTTGACAGAGAGAGATCACAAGTAGGCAGAGAGGCAGGCAGAGAGAGAGGGAGAACCAGGCTCCCCGCTGAGCAGACATCCCTATGCGGGGCTCAATCCCCAGGACCCTGAGACCATGACCTGAGCAGAAGGTGGAGGCTTTAACCCACTGAGCCACCCAGGTGCCCCCCCCCCCACTTTTATATTTTTGTTGTTGAATTTGGCATTGTTTTAGTTTATGTATCCCTTAATTAATAATTGTAGTTTTAGTTAATTTTACTACTTAGTTGTTTAACCCTCATAGTTCACTTATAAATAATTGATCCAATGTCTTTACTATGTATTTATCTTTTACGATAAAATTTTTATGTCCGTATCTTTTTTTGTTATTTTTAGTACCATTTATTTTCAACTTAAATAAGTCACTTTAACTCTTCTTGTAAGGCCAGTTTAGTGGTGATGAACTCCTGTAGTTTTTGCTTATCTGAAAAACTCTTAATTTCTCCTTCAATTCTGAGTGATAACTTTGCAGGGTAGAAAATTCTTGGAATTTTTTCTGTTTATTTTGTGAAACAATGGATATTAGCTGAACCTATTGTAGTAATCATTTTTGCAAAATATATAAATCAGACCATCATACTATATGTCTTAAACTTATACAGTGATATATTTCTCAATAAAACTGGGGGGGGGGGGGATAATTGTCATAAGTTGTAAAGGAAAAGATTAGATATCCAAAATCTCAACATAATTAAGTTAACTATGTAGATCTTGGACGTCTTTCTTTTTACTCTTTCTTTTATGTCTCAGTGGCAAGTGAATTTATTTTTTAATTGGCATTCAAGGCTTTATCCACATAATCTGTGTACATCTGTGTAATAATGCTGGCATGGTATCATAGAATTAAGCAGTTTTCCATGTTACAGAAAAAGTGAGCTACAGAGCAATATTTAATCTAGTGGTTCTCAAATACAGCTTGTCAATCAATGCCAACCATGACAAAGTGGCTTATAACAAACAAAAACTCCAAATGGAATATTCATTTGATCATTATCTCCCTTGCTTGGGAAAATATAAATTTGGCATCCCAGCACTCATCCTAGTTTCATTTTGTATTCTCTTCTCTTTTCTTTTTCTTCTTCTTCTCCTTGTTCTTTTTCTCTTCCTCCTCTTTTTCCACCTCCTCCTCCTTCTCCTAGAAATGTGTAAGTTTTTAAATTCAACATGCTGGTATGCTCTACTCAAAGTCACTCTTCTTCTCTTGCCCAAGAAAAAAGTGAGCCCTTGGGACCCTAACTTGTCACAATACCCAATTGTGCTGTTGTTTCCGTACCTACTATATGTGAGGCACTGGGTGAGGTGCTTTTTATACATTGCTCATTTATGCTTAAAAATACATATATAAGATAATTAGTCTTCTGTGTATTACATTTGAGAAAACTGAAGTTAAGAAAAGTTCAAATGGCTTGCCCCCAAAATTCTGAAGTATAAGTGGCCAAACTCAGAGTTCAAGCTTGGAACTGCAGAAGTGTGTTCTCTTCCCCACCTTTGCCTCAGAGAGGCTGTTATCTCCTCATCCATTGATTTTCCCATTTTCCTCATTTCTCCATTTTATCTGCATTTCCTTAAAAACAATTTTAGATTTAGGCAATGATTAAATCAGTAATATAGCACTGTTTTCATTGACATTTCACAATCCTCCAAAACAATTAGTCCAGAAAATATAATTTTATATATAGTATATAGCCCTTTTGTTTATCAGGAAAATTTTGATGACAATACTGTTAAAATAACATTTTCAGGGCAAGCAATTTATAAATTCAAGGTGATAGGTTATTCAAGGTCACACAAATTTCTAATAAAATAAAAGTAGTAAGACAGTCTCCAGAAATTTGTTGTAATATTATTTAATTTGTTGACATGTTTTAAGGCACAATAAGGTAAAACTTCATTAATTCTCCCTCAGTGAGAGAGAAGTTCAAAATAATGTGAGA
Source organism: Mellivora capensis (assembly GCA_004024625.1). Lineage (NCBI taxonomy): Eukaryota > Metazoa > Chordata > Mammalia > Carnivora > Mustelidae > Mellivora > Mellivora capensis. The sequence continues at coordinate 11,705 of PISX010000148.1, read as the reverse complement.
TTTGAAGCAATTACCATTTTCCAAATGTTTATTTGCGTTCCTTAAATGAAGCAGGGAAAAACCTTAACGTTTATTGGATATTCAGAGTGAGAAAATTAGTTAACCAGAGGCTGTGAAGTACAAAGATCTTATGATAAGGTTTGTGCTTTGAAGAGGCTTGTATTTTAATAAGAAGGGAAAAAACATACATGATGCTTCTATCAAGTGGAGTTAAGGGATTCCGGTGGCCTTCTCTTTGGGGACTCATTATTTACTATTTTGACTTGTAATCACTTGTGTACTATGGTTTATCTCCCCTACCACACTGTAACTTCTTATTTGAAGTGATTGTACCTTACCCTTATTTGTAATTCCCACTAGCGTCTGAGGCAATGTATCACACAGTGAGTAGCCCGTAAGTAGCTTTGGGATGAATAATATATAAAACACTAAGAATACTAAATTATCTGTATATCTTGTGGTTTTCCTTGTTTCTTGAGGTAGACCTGTATTGCTCTGAACTTCCTCTAAATCTCTTCTGCCCAAATGCATAGAACTGGCAGCAGGTGCTATAGAAGTTCATGGGGATGGGTTTGCTCAGAAGAGGGGATTGGTTGAGTGAAAAGGTGAAAAAGAACTACAGAGAAATGGTCGTGTGCTTGGAGGGTGTGGGGGGGCATTCCAGACAGGTGTAAAAACAAATAAGATGTTTATAAGTTATATTTTTATTATATTAAGCAGAAAAGTTATATTCTATATTTCATTGGGCCTTCTGGTATGGTATGAATTTTATAGAAAAATATTGGTGAAGGTTGAAACTAGCATATAGGGCACCGGGGTGGCTCAGTCATTAAGCATCTGCTTTCAGCTGGGGTCATGATCCCAGGATCCTGGGATTGAGCCCTGCTCAGCAGGGAGCCTGTTTCTCCCTCTCCCAACACCCCTGCTTTGTTCCCACTCTCGCTGTGTCTCTCTTTCAAATAAATAAATAAAATCTTAAAAAAAAAAAAGAAACTAGCATTATAGGTCTTACCTATCAGTTAAATATAAAGCCTATAATGTTGGCTTATATATTAGTAAACATCAAAGCAATCCCTACCTTATGACAGAAACTGTGTCATTGGTTATTTGGAAAAAATACATTATTTTTCATAAATAAATGTGTTTCTTTCTCTTCTTTCCCCCTTTCCTCCCAGAGAGTATAATTCTGTTTTAGAGTCTGGGCTCTAGATAACCTGCCTTGTTGTAAATTCTCTTTGAGCCACTTACTCTAGGAACCTGGTTAAGTTACTGTGTAGCCAAACTATAGGCTCTGCTCATGTCACAGAGACACAAAATAACAGTAGCTAATTACAGTATACAAGTATCTTTTCATAAAAGTCCAGCTGATATAGTAGCTATTTTAGTTATATTCTTATGTGGAAAAACTACCACAGAACCTTGGAGACTTAAAAAAAAAAAGCTATTGATTGAATGTTCCAGAATTTGGGGAAGGCTCAGTGAAGAGGGCTCATCTCTGCTGCATATCATATCAGCTGGGCTGACTCAAGTGGTTCTTGAGCGTTTAAGATGTCCTAAATCATATATCTCGTGCCTTTGTGCTGGCTTCAGCTATAGTCACTGATTCTCCTGCATGTGACCTTGCTCTCTTCATGTGATGTCTCATTTGGTAGTCTAGCATGAGCTTCTTGAGTGGGGGCATGTTTCCAAGAGGGTGCAGACAGAGGCTGCAAGGCCTCTTAAGGTCTAACCGGAAAGTCACTATGTCATTTCTGTAGCATTCTATTGGCCAACACTGGTAACAGCCCAGATTTAAGAGGAGGGAAAATTCCTCTGGATTAGAGGGATGGCAAAGTTATAGTGCTAGAGGGCTTATAGAATGGGAGGAATTGGCAAAACGAATCTACTCTGTGAGGTCTTAAGGGGCCCAGATTGCTTTTTCATCTTGCTCTGCCATCTCTACTGTTGCCCCCCCTCTGTGTGGTCCAGAATGACTCATCCTTCCAGCCAAAAGGCAAGGGAAAACACCAGAATGTAAATACCTTAATCCCTTTAATAGTACAGCCAGGATTCAGGTCTTTGTTCCAAGGCCTACCTAATTAGAAGCCTAAAAGTGAAGTCTTTGTTCTGGATGGCCATGAACACCTGAAGACTGAGGATTCTGTTTCCATGAGAGGAAAAGGGAAGATGGAGGTTGAGGGATGGCTTATAATCTCTGTGACAGTTACACAGCTGCTTTCTGTGTGAAATGGGGGAGATAGCTGCACCTACTTCATAAGGCTGTTGGGAAGGTTAATGCACAGTGTCTGTGAGAACTTAGCACAGTGTCTGGGGATAAACCTGTCACTCGTCACAGAACTCCTGCCACCTTCCAGGCACTGTTCTGGACTCTAGATGTAGGGAGGTATATAAGATATTTTTCCACACCTGGAGAACTAAAACTCTCCTGAGAAAGACATACTTAAAAACAAGAGTAAGAGGTGAGTAGTAAGATAGAAATGTGGATAAAGACCCGTGGAGATGGATAGCAGAGGTTCAGGAAAGTCCCAAGATTTCAGAAAGGAGATAACACTTAAGGTTGACCATGAAAATTGAGTCAGAAATGACTTATTTGAGAGGGACTGAGGAGTATGGCATGTTTAGGAAATGGTCAAGAGGCTGATTATCCCCAACTTGTAGAAGGTGGATGGATTGTGAGAGATGAACTTGAAGAGGGAAGGTAAGGTCAAATTGTGAAGGGCCTTGTGGTTAATACTCATTTTTGGGGGCATAATATAATCTCTCCTAAGTCTCAACTGGGATAATAATAGCATAGGTTCATGGTAAGGATTAAGTGATAATACCAAGTACCCAGCACCAGTCCCAGACACATATTAAGCCCCCAGTAAGGTTTAGCTTTGGTTAAAATAATAATAATAATAATAATAATAGTTAAAATAATAACAACAACAACAACAACAACAACAACAATGGAGGAAAAGGAACCAAATTTGAGGCATTTCTAAGATAAACTTGATAAATGTTTAAGAGTGATAGTGGCATTACTTTGGGATTTCTAGTCATTAATACAATATGAAATTCAAACTGGATTAGAAAACAAACACAGTATTACAAATAGAGAGTTTTAGATACTTTCAAAATATCCAGTGAGCAATAGGTATACGGAGTTGGCTGGAAATCTTTGTATGGTCTATAGAGGAAAAGTCAGAGTTAGAATTAAAGAATTGCCAGGTATTGGCATCTTCCACTTAGAAGAGGAAATGAGTTTGGTCATCCTGGGGAATAAACAGAAAATAGTCCAAGAAAAATGAGAAAAAGGTGATTGCTTTCTCTAGCGAGCCTTTGAAAGTTCATTCTAGCTATTTTGACTTGGGCATGCTTCAGTGCTGATAGTATGAAAGAAACTAGCTGGCATTAATTCTACTGAAGATACAGTGCCATATCCCCTGCCAAATATGCCAAGGGCATATCACCACAATATGGTTGGAATGAAGACTGTCCTTTCCTTCCAACTAGATGGTAGACAGGGGACTCCTGGAGCTCTAAGGTTCTGGTGAAGGAGGAGAACATCATGGGGTCCCTTGGCTATTGGCTATTGTAATGATCTCCTAGAAGCGCGTGTGTGTGTGTGTGTGTGTGTGTGTGTGTGTGCCCTTTTGAAACATTCTCCTCAGGGAAGCCCTACTGATTAGTTTAAAAAACAAAAATATGATTATGACGTAACAATCATTTAAAGACTTCCCACTGATCTGGGGATGAAGAAGAGAACCCCTGCCTACTTTACTGACATTTACTCACTCACTTTCACACATCAACCAGTTGGACTTCTCTAATGACTGATTGTACTATTCTACTTTTGCCCAACCATTCCTTTGTCTAGGATGCTCTCTCCCCTCTCCCTCCTTTACCTGGGTAGCCCCCACAACTCATCTTTCCAAGTTCAGCTTGAAGCTCTCTTCCTCAAGAAAGCTTTCCCTGACTTCCCAGACCCAGTCAGGTCCTCTTGGTAGATGTACCCATAGACTCTTTGTAGTATTCAGTTTAATTATAACTGAAGTTCTGCTTGTGCAAATAATAGTTGGATAACTCTTTCCTTCACACCACCAAAATTTTAGCTCCTCAACAGCAGAGGAAAAGTGTGTCTTATCTACTAATAAGGCTTGAATCACTCCTGCCTCCACCTCTTAACACAGAACAGACTGAGAAGCAGAGACAGGGGTCAGAGGGTCAAAATTACAGCTTTACTAATGCTAAATCTTATTTGGAGATTTCAGCCTGATCTGTGGTCGAATTAGGCTTCCTACTCATTCTCTCAGAATTGAACCTATTTACCCAAATGTTAGAAGAAAAAAGGGATCACCACAGGCCTCTCTGCTCTATCTTCTGCTACCTACAAGAGCTCCTCCTTTAGAATAGGTGCTTACAAGGCGTTGCTTGTTGCCTTTTGATTTTTTTTCTCTTCTAAGCGATGTCTTCTTACTTCAGATAAGGCTTTCTAACATCCCTAATCAAGCGCACAGTAATTATTTATGGTTTCTCCTTTATGCTTCTTTCCCTGAACATAACACACAGCATAATAAACAGTTCTTTAAGGTTTCTTAAAGGTTTTACTACAGACAGCAAAGGGGAAAATTATAGGAAGCAACACAACTTTTTCCCATACCCCTCTGCTTTCTGGTGGTAAAGCTTTTTAAGCTTTACTTTTTTTCTTCCCCTATATTGAAGAGCAAAAGCACAAAAACATAAGAATTGTGGGATTTGTTTACCAAACATAGGACATTCTAGAATTGAGAAGACTAGATGCAGGTTATCGTAGGTCACCTAGGTCCTAACAGCTACTTGAGGAGTGAGGATTTCCCCTGGACCACTGCAATTTTGTGAAAGGAACCAGGGAGCATGGCCAGGGGACAGGAAAGGCAGAAGCAACTGTCCAGTCTTCCTTCTAATCTTTCACTTTTGCTGAATGCCCCATCACCTTTGAGGATGCCACGCTGACCTAAACTTAGAGTTAATAAATAGGGAGAATCCTGGGAAAGAATGCTAATTCTGGGCAGCATTCAACTGACAGAGGCAAGAGTAAAAAGGAGAAAAGAATAATTTCCATGACTGTTTGGGGGTCAGGGTCCTTAGGCTCTTTCTGAGTATTTGTATATCAGGGCATTTTGTACATCTGGGATAACTCCCAGATTGTCATTGTTGTCATTATCCAGTAACATTTAAAGTTATTTAACTTGTTTTCATACGACAAAAATATAAACTTACTGTTGAATATTTGAAAAATACAGAAAAGCATGATACTGAAATATTAATCACACATAATCATATCCCCTGTCTCTTCTCCCAGATGTGCTTTCTGGTTTTACATTTAACATGGTTAAAATAGATTGTGGTCAACTTAACCTTATCAGAAAAATTATTCAGAGAAACAATTTTCCCAGTCTTCTGTTACAAGTATTTATTGTCACAGGTAGTTAATTTTATATGAATTTGGAGCGCCTGGGTGGCTCAGTTGTTAAGCATCTGCCTTTGGCTCAAGTCATCATCTTGGGATCTTGGGTCTTGGGATTGAGCCCTGCATAGGGCTTCCTGCTCAGCGGGGAGCCTGCTTCTCCCTCTCTCATTCCCCCTCCTTGTATTCCCTCCCTCCCTCTCTGTCAAATAAATAAATAAAATCTTAAAAGAAATTTCTATATGAATTTAACTTCAAAAGTTAAATGCCATATAAACATAGATAAGAACACGTAAATATGTCAAGCCCCAGATATCCTCTAAGATAAGAGGTTCCTCCCTAGTTCTGTTTATTCATTTATTCAGTTATTCAATCAATCTCTTGCTTATTTATCTTATGGAAAATATTGTTCACATAGGCTTTGAAAATACCTATATTTGGGGTGAATAGAGTTATTTGATGTAAAAGTATGTTAATCTTCAAGTTTTTCATGATGGCATTAGACATTGGGTGAAAAAGGATTCTCTCCTCTTGAGGAAATTCCATGTGCACCCTGACAGACCACACAATCCGCTGCTGATAGCATTTCACTGGAAGCAGGGACTGTGGGGGACAGGAGTCAATTCTAAGTTGTTGAGAATTTTCTTCTTTTCCCAATGGAATACACATGATTGCTGTTGGGAAATGGTCTGAAATCAGAAATCAGATTTAACCTTTTGTTTAAGATTTGTTTTTGTTTTGTTTTGTTTTGTTTTAAATAGGATGGAGTGGATGTGAGCCAGTAAAGTGTATCTTATTTTTTTTTTTTTTTTACTGCTTGTTGAACAACAAAATTTTGGCTAAGATGTAAGCTTACAAGAAAAGTTAACAAGCTCAATAGACACACAAAACGTTGCCAGTGGGTAAATAGAAAAAGGTTATAAACTTTTGTAGATTTCATGAAAATACAGTAAAAAAGGTTCTTGTAAATTATTGTAAAATGCAGTATTTCTTAATAATATCCTGGTGTGGGTTCTCAAGTGACAGACAAGGTAAACTAATTAATTGAAAATTAATTTGTTGGCATAGTGCTGTTGAAAAAATAGATATGGGAGAAAAAGAGAATGAATTAGAGCACCATCAGAACAATAAAAGATTTTGAATTTCAGAGAAACCTGTCACAGTAGAATTGCTTCCTTCCAACATTCTGTTTCAACTGTATTTTTAAATTTCACCTTAAGTTTTCAATCATGGAGTTCCCAATATTAAATGCTTACATTTTAATATATAACTTGACAGGGAAAGGTGCAAGATTAATACCATTGATATACAGAGTGAGTTAAAACAAGGCTTGACAAGAGGTTTAAGTTGGCCAACTGGTTATTCAAGTTTCCTAGGTCATATTTATTTCACCTTAACTTCCTTGAGGAATTTTCCTTCAATTTTAAAGCAGGTGTCTTTCTCATACTCTTACCAGATTTGGCAGCTGGGCCTCCATTACCCAGTGGTTGAATTATAAAATGAGCCTCACCACTGTAACTACATACCACAATCCTGTTCTATCTCTGTAGAAATGGCAGTTTGTGCCATGTGACAATTTACCATTTAACTTGACAAGGAAGCCGTCTTTCTTCTGGTTGTTGTTGTTGTTGTTGTTGTTGTTGTTGTTTTCCCCCTTAAGAATTTTACATTTTAAAATCATATACCTTTTTAGGAATTAGGGTTACTGAAACTTCTGGGAGTTTACAATTGAATGACCCTGTTGTTTCCTTGCCACCACTGTGGAATTTCCTCCTTACATCTTTCTTGCTGTTTAAAAAAAAAAAAAATTGGACTTATTATTACTTATTATGATTAGCTGTAGTTCTGATAGTCATATTTATAATTTATAATATTGTGAGTTCCACAAATTTGGTAAGAGGCAAAACAAAACAAAATGAAACAAAAACAGCATACTTTTAGAGAAATAGAAAGGAGATAATCATGATGTCTCTTGAATTTCATATAGTAGGCAGCAGCTTATTATTTTTTCCTTTCCAGGATTCATAACAAGCTAGTGTTTAGGTTTAGGGAACTTATAGCCTAGAGAAAACGTAGTAAGAAAGCATATTTTGTAAATGTTATAAAGTACTAGATTCAGCAAAGAAAAATAGATGGAAATTGTCAGTGATTTTAAAGTGACTTTATTTGCATGTAATTGTTAAGGCCAAATTTTGCCACACAGGTTATAGGAATACATCAGTAAAAAAGAAGTATAAAAGAGTGGAACCTTGAATATTAGAAATGAAAGCAAAAGATGAAGATTAATAAAATAGAAGAACAGAGTGCTGCAATAATCATTAGATATGGGCTGCAGATCTGGCTTATCCCATATTTACTATCCCATCTGGCTATGACTAGCTTTTCCTGAGTGATATAATGGACACTGACCACCATGTCATAACTATAGTAGAGATGGTCATGCTTACGTAAGCCTGTTTATTTTCATACATCCTGACTGAATATAGATAGCATTCCAAAGTTCAACTCAGTAAAACTAATTTTACAGCAGACCAAGACAACTTGGCCCACTTATACAGTTTTCTGAAGACTCCTGAGAAGCAATCAGAATTTCTGAAGGAATGAATGAATTGCTTTTACAACCAGATTCCAAATGAGAGTTGGGCCCTAAATATGTGAAGGCTACTGGAGCCTAAGGAAGTTTTATTCTGAGTTGTTTGTTTGTTTGTTTGTTTGTTTTAAAAGATTTTATTTAGGGGCACCTGGGTGGCTCAGTGGGTTAAAGCCTCTGCCTTTCGGCTCAGGTCATGATCCCAGGGTCCTGGGATCGAACCCCACATCAGGCTCTCTGCTCAGCAGGGAGCCTGCTTCCTCCTCTCTCTCTGCCTGCCTCTGCCTACTTGTGATCTCTGTCTGTCAAATAAATCAATGAAATCTTTAAAAAAAAAAAAAGATTTTATTTATTTGAGAGAGAGAGATAGTGAGAGAAAGCACCAGCAGGGGAGAGAGGGTGAAACAGGCTTCCCACTGAGCAGGGAGCATGATAAGAGGCTCTGTTCCAGTACCCCAGAATCATGACCTGAGCCAAGGACAAATGCTTAACCGACTAAGCCACCCAGGCACCCTTATTCTGAGTTTTTGACTAAATATGCACCTCTGCTTTCCTTAGACATCATATAGGCAGATTTTAAGGTTGATCGCCTTCTATAAGAATTAAAGTGCCAACTGGAAATCTCTCTTTTTCTTCTCCAAAAAAGAGTATCTATACGTAAAGATAAGATTTTTCACAGGGAACTACTTTCTTAAGAAAGGGCATGTTAACAAATTACTGATCAATCCCCAGTTGTGTCCAAACACCATATGGCCAGACAAAGATGATTGTAGCTTAAAGAAATTTCAAAGCAGACCATAGAATATCAAATGAGATTTAAACCATGAATAACTTACCCATTTATTGTGAGAAAAATGCATAGGAAGTTCAAAGAAGAGTTAATGACAATTAAAGGGTTTTTTTGTGGCATAAATTGTACCAAATGACTTAATTACAAGATCTATACAAAAAGTTAAAGAAGTTAAAAGTAGAAGAAAGCATAGAGTATAGTTAGCTTAAACAGAATAGTTTATCACAATTTAAAGAGGCAGAGACTAATGGATATTTTCATATGAAAATGAAATGTAACAGAATTTATGAAGATTAGTATTTTGTGACAGTTACTGTCAAACACCACTTGCTGGGTAAGTTACACATTCCACCAAGAGGTGGTGATCAGGAATAGAACTTGAATTTGCTTCTGAGAGATTAGATAAGATATATAGGAAATCAGATCAGACAAGATATATAAGATACTAAGATATATATATAGTATTAACTTGGATCATCATAAACCTAAGCATCACCATTTGTTACATATTACAGACTGATGCTTGCAGGACAAATCTTCAGACATGTTTTGTTTGGCCCCATAATTTTTAAATTGGTTTTTAACATTCAAAAATCTGACTCTAGAAAACATGAAGCTCTGGGAATACTTAGCCCACATTTCATGGGTAACATGTCCCTTTAGATTGGGCATGCATCCGTCTGCCACATTTCCCACCTTGCCTCTTCACTGGGTTAGATATCCGCTTAGCCTGGATGAGCATCTGGGTTAAGACTCCTGGTTCAGATATTTTTCTGAGTATCTTACTCAAGACGTCATACCTATACGAATGCAAGAGAAAGATTCAAATGAAAACTTGAGAATGTTGTGATTGCATGTTTCCTGAGCGATTCTGCAGTTAATATTTTTCTTTCACAATTTAGGTAAGCTCCACAAGGGCTCAGAGCACATCTTATTGCTTTTCATGGTGTCTGCAGAACCTGGTTGATAAATGTTTTTATAACTGAAGATAGTAATCAAACTGTCCACAGATACTTTTTTTTTTAACTTTTAAAAAAAATTAACAGATACTGTATTATTTGTTTCAGGGATACAGGTCTGTGATTCATCAGGCTTACACAATTCACAGCAGTCCCCATAGCATATACCCTCCCCAATGTCCATCACCCAGCCACCACATCCCTTCTACTCTCCTCCCCTCCAGCAACCCTCCATTTATTTCCTGAGAGTAAGAGTCTCTTATGGTTTGTCTCCCTCTCTGGTTTCATCTTGCTTCATTTTTCCCTCCGTTCCCCTATGATCCTCTGTCTTATTTCTCAAATTCCTCATATCAGTGAGATCATATGATAATTATCTTTCTCTGATTGACTTACTTTGTTTAGCAAAGAAGATGTCCAAGTGGCCCACAGATACTAACTTAACACATTCTTGTTTAAAATGTACTTCATTTTAGAAGTACACTAACCGTAAAAAAGTTCTTTTTGGGGTTGCCTGGGTAGCTCAGTTGGTTAATCAGCTGCCTTCAGTTCAGGTCATGATCCCAGGTCCTGGGATCCAGTTAGGCTCCGTGCTCAGCAGGGAGTGGGCTTCTCCTCCCTCTGCCTGCTGCTGCCTCTGCTTGTGCTCTCTCTCTCGCTATCTCTCTGTCCCTGTCAAGTAAATAAATAAAGTATTTTTTTAAAAAAAGTTCTTTGTGTCTATAACTAACCAGGTATTAAGAATGATCAACTGACCCTTTTTTAGCCAAGAAAATATTTGGCTCTCAGATGTCAACAGAAACCTAATAGTTTGGGAATCTAAGGAATCACAATAAAACTGTCCTTATGAATTCTAGTTTGAATTCAGCTATGTACTATAAAAAAGAACACTAATTAGAATTAAGGTATGCCAACAGAATTCACATATGTGATTTAAAATACAATAAATACATTGACCCATGAACAACATGGATTTGTATTGTGTAGGTGCACTGCTACTCAGATTTTTTTCAACAAACACAATACAGTACTGTAAATGTATTCTCTCTTCTTATGATTTTTCTCAATAATATTTTTTCTCTAGCTTACCTTATTGTAAGAATACAGTATGTAATACATGTAACATACAAAATATGTGTTAACTGACTGTGTTATCTGCTGCTTTTGGTCAACAGTCAGCTTTAGTAGTTACGTTTTTGGGGAATTAAAAGTTATACATTGATTTTTGACTGCTTGGGGTGGTTGGTGCCACTAACATCCATGTTGTTCAAAGGTTAACTGTATTTTAATTTCATAAATTATGAATACATGATTTATAACACTTATGTCAAGAGAAAATATGTTGTCAAGATCCTTAATACAATACCTGGCACAGAGTGGGAATTCCTTCATTTGTTGTGTGCCTGAATCTCAATGTTCAAGAAACCATAAAATATGCTCAGGTGGTGAGATTTTACCGGGGGAAACTGAAGCAGAGAGTTTTTTTCAATTTCTATAAGAGAGAGGAGCACTTGGGCCAACATAGAAGTTGAAAAATGGTGTTGGGAGCCAAAGCCCAATAAGCCAACATGGAGACTGAAGGAGTCCCAGATGGAAGGATCCAGAAGTCACAATGAATGTGAACTTTGTGGGACCAGAAACCTAGGAACCAGAATGGTACAAATACAACTGAGAGTAAGTGAGGAAGGGTTTGAAATGTTGTCAAGAACAATTTCTCAATCTGACTTGTTTTAGAGAGTGAATAGATCATGAAGCATGGATGAGACAACTAATTTTAAGTGGTCAACAGTAGAAAGACCTTTTGAAATAAACACTTGAGTGACTCTGGAGCAGAATCCATGAGCACTTGTGGGATCAACTGGGAAGATAACTAAAACAATCTGAATTGCCTCTTCACAGTGAAGATTTTCTGATAGAATGCAAACATTAATTTTTTTTTTT